>JAGDYQ010000073.1:3031354-3289542 GCA_021962125.1 Bulinus truncatus | reverse complement strand
AAAATTACAGGCATTTTTGTAGCCACACACATTGTTTCACCAATATTTTTGCTCAAGCCCAAAAACCCTCAGTAATTGCAGGGTATCTAACCAATACTCAATAGGCACGAAACCTAGGCCGTCCAAGGCGGTTGAGGTATTTTTACCTCGACCGTCTCAAAGCGGTTGACAAATTTATTTTACCGCTTCAGTCAACAGAATGAACTCTTATGATGTAAAGTTATAAATGCAGTTTATATTATTGATATTACTTACACAATGATGGTGCTCAAAATCGGCGATCGTTTTCACACAATTAAAGAGTAAACAGAATGAATGAGAACTCTTATTTACTGCAGACGTTGATGACGTTATTTACTGTTAAAAATCGGAGATATTTTTTTTTTTTTTCGGGGACCATAAATAGATATTGCTCCACACCCCTAAACTATCCTAACCCTATCCCTAATCCTAACCCTAATCCTATCCTAACCCTATCCTAACCCTAATCCTATCCCTAACCCTAATCCTATCCCTAACCCACCCTAAATCTATCCCTAACCCTAATCCTATCCCTAACCTAATCCTATCCTAACCCTAATCCTATCCCTATCCCACTAACCCTAATCCTATCCCTAAACTAATCTATCCCTAACCTATCCCTAACCATATCCCTAACCCTATCCCTATCCCTAATCCTATCCTTAACCTAATCCTATCCCTAATCCTATCCCTAACCCTATCCCTAACCCTAATCCTGAAAAAAAAATCTGGAAAAAAAAATGTATGATTTATTAAAAAATGATCATCAATAGATATTGCTCGACACCCTAACCCCCCTATCCCTAACCCTGATCCTGAAAAATAAAAATCTGAACAAAAAAATGTATGTCTCTATCAGGAATCGAACCCACTTTATAGCTAGCCAAACAGGGTCTCAGCCAAGCGAACAACCGACATCACTAGCGCGCCACACAAACTAACCTCTTATTTTAAGATATAATTGCTCGGCGCTATGCAATTGTTGACGGTCGAGTAAAAAAAATACATCGACCGTCATATGACGGTCGTGGAGCCAGTGCGTACTCAATAGGTCAAAATATTCATATAATACTATGTTTAAGACGCAGTCTGTATTAGACTGTAGTTTTTAAATAAAAATATTGTTCACGAAGTTAATTATTTTACTTAAAAGCTGATACTTATTGTCAATAGCAATTGGTGAATTATATAACAACTGTATACTACCGAAACCTTATTAGTAAACTTTAAAATTTATGCATTGCAATTTTTTGTCCTGTCTATATTTGCTGATGTCTGATGTTTATAGTCTAGTTTCTTCAGCCGGAAGTGACAACGATGTTTTTCTTTTATTTTCGTACTCTGAAATCACGTGACCATAGTACATGTACTCATATATAAAAAAAACAGCGAAAACAAACAGAAAGAAATCATCTGCTTATAAATATGCCAGATTCTTCTAACTTTTCGAATATTGATATTTTTCTGCATGGTTATCTATCTTTCTAATATAAATACAAACCCTGCCACAATAATTATTCAATTTCCCTTTTCTTTTGCATTTGGAATAATCTCCCTTTTATTTTGGTCGCTTTGACGTGGAATTTTATATTCCAAATAATTTACTTTTAATCAATCCATTTAAGCTAATCATGATACAAATTAATTTAGTTACATAATTTACTAGTTGATATATTGAATCATGACTGGATATATACGAGGTATCTCACACTCTGTTAGTAATAAAAGACAAACTAGTCATTTTGTAGTTTCAGATACTGATAGTGACAAGAAATCTAGCATTAAAGTCAATAAGCTGAAAGATGGGCATGGATATGTTAGTAACAAAATGCAAAATAAAAAGGCAGCCAGAGTATATGTGTTTGGGGATTCAGAATTAGTTGATGATGAGGAGGATAATGTTGTATTTGAAATGCGAGCACGCCATAAGAAAACCTCAAGTTTTATGCCTGATAATAAAGAGCAGCCACCTGATTATTTTGAAAAAGAAATAGTTGAAGGAGAAACATTACAAGCAATAGCCTTAAAATATGCTTGTCAGGTAATAAATTAAAGTAATTTTTGGTTGCTCCATAAATTAGTGAGGTATAGATTCAGAAATGTAAAAAGAATATTTACCAATTATTAGTAAAAAATTTCACTTGTTTCTTAAACATTGTCCGATTTCCTATACCAGGGTGATTTTCATGGTTTTAAATAAGTTTTTCTACTTTGCAATAATTGATTGGACATCACAGCTTTACACTATTTTATTTATGTTGCATTGTCCGCCGACCAAAACGGCATCATAAACATTGCATAATAATTGGGGGGGTCTCGGCCATTAAACGTATTAAAAATTAGTACATTTTAATGTAAATAAATGCTGTTAACTGATGCAGAAAGGAAAAAAGTTTAATAAAATTCCAAATTTGGTGTAGATATTTGAATTATTTTTCTAATTCCATCTCTTGCACCATAGTTTTTTTTAATAAATTAAAGTTAAAAAAAAATGGGAGCTGAAAATAAAATTTAGCGGACTCAGGTATTACCCATGATTTTGCTAGATACAAACTTAGGGATTTTACTTCATTTTTTGGGGTTATTTTCCTTTTCATGCTAAAGTAATTTGTGTTGCAGGATGGTTTGTCACACATTTCTAAACATTTTAAACCAAAACTGTTGGTGGAGGTTAACCTGCATATGTATTTATATTTATTATTAATCTCAAATCTTTTTGTCTTCAACTTAGGTTTCGGAGATAAAAAGAATCAACAATTTAATACAGGATCAAGAATTTTATGGTCTTAAAGTTATCAAAGTACCAATGACACGATATGGTATTCTTTCTGAAAAGTTTGGCAATAAAAGCATGCTTCCAACACAACTCAGACATTCAGCGAGTCTTTTTGATGATTCATCTGAAATCTACAATGGACATTTTGAAGAAAGTAACTCTAAACACGATCTCAGTGATCCAGAAACACAAATACAAATTTTAAGGACATTGAGCATAAAGGATAACTTTTCAGCTCAAGATAAAGAGGCTGAAAAGTTTCTCCAGAAAATGGATGAAGATTTGAAAAGATTCAAACAAACTTCTCGTAGACCTAAAGAATCATTAACTGAAGTAATTTCAGTATTGACTAATAAAAGCATTCATCCCTTACAGACTAGCAAACCTGTCAAAAAGTTCAGTGGAGCAGACTGTGGAATCACTTGGTGGAAAACATTAATTGCATTTATAGTCCTAACAACTTTGTTTCCTTTAATGATTTATATTTTTTTTAAATTTAAACTATTTCCTTTTAATCATTGGAGTTAAGACATTTATATTTCTTGTTTGAATATAAAATTAACAATCTTTTGTTTATCTATCTTGGAATTTAGTAAGCCTTCTTAGTAAATTTAGAATTGAGAAGACTAAAATATATAGATTTTTTTATTTAAGTTGTACTTTTAAAAGTATTGAAAGTAGCTGCATAGATTTTGATCTGGGCACCAGCCAGAAAATCTGTGCCCCTAACAAACTCTGACTAGTGAGGCCACTCTTGTTGCGGCTAACAAATAAGAATAAATTTCAAAAGTAACCTGGCCCCCTCAGGGCCTCTGACAAGTGTTAGAATTGCCTCTGACCTATGACAGACCATTTTTGAGTATCTTCATAATGAAAATTACTATTTTTTTAAAATATATATTTAATGCCATATCATAATAATAAGGCGGGTTGTGCAGCCATACATGGCGCATGCAGTAGAGTGCCAAAAATGTAACTCCATTCTGGCTCTGCATGGCCACATTTTATATTTCAAAAGTGACATGGGTCCCTAATACATTTTATAAAAGGCTGCTAAATAGATTAATGAGATCCCTTTATGAACCTATGAGTTGGGAGCCACTGGTCTTTAAAAAAGGACAATATAATAGTTTTGAGCTTCTTTCGTTTGATCTTTATGTCTTTTTTGAATATTTTCTTGAAGGCATTTTAGTATTTAAAAAAAAAAATGAAAATTTCATTGGTTTATAAATTTTTGTAGGAATTTTTTTCTCTTGAAATACATATAATTTTCAAATTTGAAATTATAATTCTATACTGTTTAAAAAAGGCTAGGACTGTCTGCATTGTTTAATTTTTCTCATATTTCGCTTTGTTAAATTGATAAGCATGTTTTACTTTTTTTTTTTAAACTGTTAAGTTAATAGTCCAATTGAACCAGAGTCTTTCATATGTTAACCTGATATTTTGTTTTATTAAATTAAACTTTTTTTTGTTATCGGGAAATGTTTGTATGCTTATGTAAAGTGAGTAATCATACCTACAAATATTATCCATAAAATAAGTATCACTTAAATAGTAAATTAATTTCTTAACACAGTTGATGATCTTTTTCTTTATAACCAAATGAGATTATTTGAAATGTCCTGTAGCCAATAAGTAAACAGATAGTACTCCCTTCCTATATATAGGCCTAAATATATTTAAATATATAAATAGTTTACCAGATATAGTTCATATATCTAAAGATATTACTAGCTCCGTTAACTTGTAGGATATTGTACATAGTTTATTTAAATATATATTGTTTACTTGGTCAACTTGTACTCATAGTGGGGGTTTTTGCAGTTAAGCTATATTTAAAAAGAAATGTTAAAAATATTTAAAATTATCCTGATTGAAAGTTTTTATTAGTATTTTACCCATCATCTGAATCTAAATTTATATTAAAAGCAAAATTGTATGGTCTAAACATATTTTGTGTGTGTCAGTAGGCTTATATATGTTTAAATTGATATGTTGAATTTGTATGGGCATCATAATGGAAAGTTTACTCTGAGGGTGAACAAAGAAAAACTAGTCCTGGTTTATCGACTTTATTTATTTAATCCATCTCATTCAAGATGATTGCACATGCACTTTCTAGGATTAGTCACGCATTTCTCTGAGCTGATTTTATTTCCACTTCTTTTTATCCCTTTCTGCACTTTTTTTTTTTAAAGTCACATGCATTGGCATTAAAAGAAATTACTTCATTTCATAGTTTCTGATGTTGAAATGAAAAAGTCTATTTGAAGTATTTTATTTATACAGACTACACTTTTGCATCTAGTTCTGCTTTTAAGGTTCAAGTTTCACAAGTATCTTAGAGTATCAACTTGTGCTGTTCTAGTTATCACTTGTTTTGAAATTTTTCTTACATTGTTTCAAAATGAAATATCTCTTTCATTTATTAAAATTTCTCAATGTTTCTCATGGCCGTGATCTTTCTGAATTTTTCATTGATGATATGGAAGTCTGGTTTATTTTTTCAGCTAAACCCAAGAATCTTATTTTTTTGTCATTACCTATTGTAAAAAAACCTTGTCAAAAAAAAATTAGTAATACAAGTCATCCTTATTTAAATTTAACTGTTGTCCTAAGTCATTTATATATGTCACCATTTTAACTGATTGCACTACTCCCCTTAACAATAGAAGAGCTCCACCATGAAATCTCCTTGGGTCCATACAAAGAGGACACCCAAAGAAAAGATACAAGGACAACTTCAAAGCACACATAAATTGGGGCAGTTAAAACCCATATCTTCTAGATACTACTATGCTAACAGAACAATACGGTGGTATTAGATATGAATACATCTACCAATTTGTGGAAGATCATTAACACTGTCAGGAGTTTACAAAAGCTGGTTAACATCAGGTAACTGATGCTTTTGGCCCATGAACAATGGTGTACCCTGCCTAGCAGTGGATGCATCTGTTTCAACTTCAAAGCCATGAGTACCCACAGATAGACTGCACCCAAAATTCATTCCTCATTCTCAAACACATGAGATTACCTCTAGAATAGACCAGTGGTTTTTAAAGTGTGGGAGATTACCTCTAGAATAGACCAGGGGTTCTTAAAGTGTGGGTCGCAACAAAATTTAAATTTATACCTCAAGAATTGAGAATCTGTATATGAATAATTACAACTATTTCTCTATGTGTCACAAAACTTAACATTTTTAAATGAATCTGCTATGTAAAAAGGGAAATTATGTATAATGTAAACAATTAATGATGCTTTTATGCACTGTTTTTGTTGTTTTTTCTTTGCGGGGAAGGGGGGGGGTTGGAACAAAACAGTTTTTATACTTGGGTCACAAAACCAAATTAATGGCAATAAACTAGTGTCTTATGGTAAAAAATGTTATTAGCTACTGGCGTACAGAAGGTATAAATTTAATCTTGCAGTCTCTTTGTTTTGCATGTCCTCTTCTATCCTGGCATCTGAATGATTTATTTATTTATTAGTATGTATTATTAGCTCCCTTCTATTTATTTTAATCTTTTATGCACAGATTGTTAGACAAGTTGACATATATCTAGTGTTACCTGTGGCTTCTTTCTACTTAATTTTTATCTCATTTTACCACGTGAGAGTCATTTTTGCCAGGCACTCAAGTGACTAGCTGTAATTGAGTTCTCTTCGTTGCTGTCATCATCATACAGAATTAAAAAAGAGCATACTTTCTTTTTCTGAAGGCTTGCAAGCTTCTGTTTATTTTGAGGTCTTTTTCCCAGTCCTGAATCTTAGAAATTTTTATGCCCAATATTTTTTAGGATTTCACCATCATCAAATAATGGTAGCTTCTAAAATTAGCTTTCAGGAATTTTTTGACACTATGACATTTTTGAAACATTTTATAGTCTGTATTTTATATACTATTTATATCCTCAAGCTACTAAAACTATTTCTTGTCCTTATTCTCTCAGCCTAAATGAGGCTATTAAGTTTGGTGAAGAACCCATTGAGCAAGAGCACATATACAGTTAAACCTCAATTTACAAGCATAATTTGTTTCAGAGAGATGATTGTAATCCAAAACATGTGTACATCAAAGCAGATTTCCCCATGAGAAATAATGAAAACTTATATGATTAGCTCCAGAAAAGTAAAATAACTCTTATGCATAGTAATGAATACATTTATAACTTTAAATATACATATTACTCTGATTGCAAGACCTTGCTTATATAACCAGTTAGAATTAATTCTAAAAAAATGCGCCCTTCTTGCAAGGCATATATCAAGGCAAATTTTTGCACAAAAAATTTTGCTTGTCTTGTGAATCACACATAGACAAAGTTTCTCATAAACCATGGTTTAACTGAATACTCTTTATGTGCTGACTTCTATAACTTTGACATATTTACAATTCACAATACAAGAATGGCTTTCTTTAATGCTTAATGTTGAACTCTGTACTTGGTTGTGAAAATGTGTACTATTTCTGTCATATTTGTAAGCTTAGCTAATGAGAATGTTCTAAAGATCCACTCCTGTAGAATGATGATGGATGACCCAGCTAAATATACAATAGCACAGTTGATAATTATATTTTTATTGCCCTGGTAGAAATAAATCTATTCATATTTATCTTAACCTATTACTAAAGTTGATGAACATGTAGTATTTTGTTTGGTATCTAGTGTAATCTTCCAGCTAATTTTAAAAAGTACAAGTAGTTGTCAACCAATGCTGCCCTGGTGCAATTCAAGACCTAACCACAGCTGATATTTCTCTCCTCCCCCCTCTGACCGGCATGTTACAGATTCAAGTCCTCATTCGAACTTGTTTGCTTATGTCCTCTGGCATGCCTCCATAGCCTCGGTTATGGTAGGGATGTATTAAGGGCTCACAAAATTGTCCCAGTAAGTTATAGGATCTCTGTGATTTAAATCCATCTTAACTCATCACCCTCTTTTACTGAAGGCTTATGCTTGGAGTCAATATGTGACGTACATACCTGTGATAGATGAGTACCATGCTCTTGTTCACCTCACCTAGATACAGTTGTTGGATTATAAAGGTGACATCCATAGCCTATTTAAGGCAAGCAATGTTTTATTATTAAAGGCTATTAAATGTTTATTTTATTTAAAGAAAATTGAACTCACAATTTTTTTTTATCATGGACTAAGGGCAATTTATTATAATGGAGGCTACAGGTGATTTTTTCTCTTAAAATTGAAGTAATAAATTTGAGCATTTTTTTTTCTAAGAAAGAACACACTAAATTAAATAATATAGCATTCTTCATTCCGGTCCATTTAGACTTTATATGTGAATTCAAAAGTCCCAGAAATTGCTGTTCATATAATTGTTATTTTAATCAAATGATCTGCCATTGTATTAATATTTAAATTTTTGTCTTTTTTTTATGTACATTGATTTTTAACATAAACAATATACAAACACTTACTGCCTTTCTTCAAGTGTAATACAATCACATTAAATAAAAAAAAAACTCATATTTATAAAATAGAGAATGTTATATATAATAGAGAATATTTATATTCTACTAAAGTGCCTTAGATCTTAAAAAAAGTTCATGTCATAACCTAAGTCCTTTGTATTTTTTATTCTAAAATTTGACCTTTCTGTAATTTTTTAAAATCACTTTTTTTGATTTAATGTTGCAACTATTAACTCACTCTGAAATGTCTTATATATGTTCATATTATGTATAGTAATTGGAATGTTGGGAAATAATTACTCATGACAGAATAAAAACAAGAGAAATTCTATTTTCTCTGAAATCATGTAAAAAAAAAAGCTCCTGTTTTCATTTTAAATTGTTAACTTGTCCATTGTTAATATAAATAAATTAATAATTTCATATTATCTGTTGTAAGGATGTGGCCACTTGTAATCCTAGATTGAACTCTTTCGACATGCTAAAGGTTTCTTATCTGATGGGGGACACCATCTCACACTGATTGCAGTATAAGTAGCTGGCATTACTGGGATTCAAATATTCCTCTAAGATACCTATAATCATAACAATGACCAAGCACTAATAAGTAGTAATTAAGTTTAAATATTGTTTCCAAATCATTTATCATCAGATCTGTGATTTATATAGTAGTTCAATCAAAAAGTATCATTAGTAAATTTAGAAATGGCTTTTAATTATACTTAAAAAAATGCCCAAAAACTTACATATTTAAAAAAATTACTTTGACAGCATTGCCCCCCCCCCCTTAAACTTGGCTATAGTCCTAAGAATGCCTTTATATCTTTATGGCCTTGCTCTAGTTCACAGAGGTGTATGCATTCATGCTGTCACTATAAACTAAAATAACAAAATGAAGACACATTTTTTTTTAATTTAAATTAAAACAAATATTTCTTACTATCAGCAATAGTAATACAAAAACATATAATTTAATATGTTGGACCTTCATCATCATCTTCATCGTCATCACCATATCCTTCTCCATTATCAAAATAGTCCAGGTTGTAATCAGTTTCCTAAAAAAAATAAATAAATAAAAGACAGCACCAGTAGTTATTTAGTCCATACCAAAATTTCTAATTTAATAAGAATCCAATGTTTAATTGAAAAGAGCTTGTTCTAAGAAAGTAGATACTAAATTTATTAATACCTGTAGATCTTAAATATTAAAATGTTATGAGCTTGTAAAAAGTCACATGTTTCAATTTCTGAAATAACTTCAAAAGTGCCATTTTCAGATGTCATAGTCCATAAAACTATAAAACATTCATGCTTCTAACTTCTGCAACATTGACATAACCTATAGAAAACACTCAGTTTTTTTTACTGCTTTAAATTAATAGTAACATGATTTTTTTTTGCCTCAATCATGGCAATTCATCAAGTTTGTCAAGAGACTCAAAAACACAACAAAGGACACATGTTACAAATTTTGTAAAAATTAATTGAATCACTGACATACCAGCAATAAAATGATCATTTTGAATCACATTTATGCTTTATCATTATGTTAACTTTTTACACTTCAGTGAAATCTTTAAAATAAATGTATTATCCATTTAATCTATTATTTGGTGAAAAAAAAATAATTTGTACATATTTTCAAATGCAAAAAAAACTTAATATAGTCTGTATTTGCACCATAACCCCTGTGTGTGCATTTGAACCTCTGTCTGTGTGTGCATTTAAACCTCTGTCTGTGTGTGCACTATAACCTCTATCTGTGTGTGCATTATAACCTCTGTCTGTGTATGCATTATAACCTCTGCTCTATTCTATGAAGCAGTAATTATTTATTACCAAATTGTATTGTCACTGATAAATCAATTATTATTTACAGCACTACACTTTTTTTTTATTTGAGCCATTTTAGTATGAGATTATTTTGCTCAATATAGGGTTTTATGTCTATATTAAAATACTATTTTCACAGTTTTATAGAAAAATAGATAAGCTATTTAATTGGTGAGATTTTTGCTTTACAAATTTATTCAAACACCATAAGAATATTGAAAAACATACTTTACTCTCAATATTAGATCATTTTTAGCCATAAATAAAGTTTAAAATAATGTATAACTTTAATAATATAATAGCAATTAGTCAAGTAAACAAAAACTTTGAGTGAAAGTAGGCACCAATACTTTTTTACGCAGATTTTGGACTGTTTACAGTAGACGAATGTTTACTAAAGAAACAAAAAAATGTTAATAAAGAAGTAGTTCATCAATTTAAAAAAAAAAAAATTCAGAACAAGAAATTTTTTGACCACAAAAGAAAATGAAAGCTACAATTATAGAAAAATCACAGTGCACAAGTTTTACCTCCTCAATTTCTTCATCCTCGACTTCCTCTTCGTCCTCTTCTCCATCTTCTTGTTCCTTTTTCCTATCTTCCTCAACCCCTTCTTGTCCTTCAGCATCATCAAGATTATCTGTCTTGACATCTGTTTCTTCCAGTTTCTGACCAGACCAATCAAATATTAAGTTACTAAACAAGATACATTCTGAATCACAGTAAAATATTTCAAATGACTGCAAATAATTTATTTAAGCTCATTACAGAGGTATCTACAAAAAATTCAACTATGGTGAAGCCTCTAAGCAATGCCCATGAGCTGGAATAAAAAACAACTCTATTTATAAACATTACAACACTTTCATCACTGTTGACTGCAGTATGAATAGTAAGGGGATTGACAGAAGGAGAGGGAATACAACCAGGTAAGAGAAGTGTGGTGTAAAGGACTAGATGTATACAAGGCCGTAGCCGGGGGGGGGGGCTGCAGCCCCCACCCCTAAATTAATTCTAAAAATCAAATTTTATTACAAAATATAGTTCTTTATCATTGTGTTCCAATTTTTTCTTATATAAACTCTCCGCACAGCCCCCCCCCCCAAAACAAAATCCTGGCTACGGCCTTGGATGTATACATTTATGTTTGTGTATGTTTGAGGTTATTTGTCGCTATGACCTTCATATTTTACAAAAGGTGTGTTATTTTTGCTACTTGGAAAGGAACTAATCCAAATAGGGAAGGTAGAGAGCCACTCTAGTGAAAAAGTTAAAGCTGACATGTTTCAGTCAATGCCTATTGTAGAAGGCATTGATTCAGTCATGCCTAAACATCACAATACTCTTTGCAAAACTACTCTGCAGGGTAACATTTAACAATAGACAGGAAAGAGAGGCTGTTCTAAAAAAAACAGGGTTGGTAGCATTAAATAATAGACCGGACAGAGAGGCTGTTCTAAAAAAACAGGGTTGGTAGCATTAAATAATGGAGAGGACAGAGAGGCTGTTCTAAAAAAACAGGGTTGGTAGCATTAAATGACAGAGAGGCTGTTCTATTAAAACAGGGTTGGTAGCATTAAATAATGGACAGGACAGAGAGGCTGTTCTAAAAAAACAGGGTAGGTAGCATTAAATAATAGTCTGGACAGAGAGGCTGTTCTAAAAAAACAGGGTTGGTAGCATTAAATGACAGAGAGGCTGTTCTATTAAAACAGGGTTGGTAGCATTAAATAATGGACAGGACAGAGAGGCTGTTCTAAAAAAACAGGGTAGGTAGCATTAAATGACAGAGAGGCTGTTCTATTAAAACAGGGTTGGTAGCATTAAATAATGGAGAGGACAGAGAGGCTGTTCTAAAAAAACAGGGTTGGTAGCATTAAATGACAGAGAGGCTGTTCTATTAAAACAGGGTTGGTAGCATTAAATAATGGACAGGACAGAGAGGCTGTTCTAAAAAAACAGGGTAGGTAGCATTAAATAATAGTCTGGACAGAGAGGCTGTTCTAAAAAAACAGGGTTGGTAGCATTAAATAATGGACAGGACAGAGAGGTTGTTCTAAAAAAACAGGGTAAGGAACATTATAGAATGGACAGGACGTATTGTACATTGATTTTTTTCCACATAATAACATGAATTAATTGTCAGATTTCAATTTGTTATAATTAACAAGCAAATTACCTCTAATAACTTTGAAACATCATCTACTTTTGTCATTTTAGCTTTTTTGATACTAGGCTGAATGGCAACTTTCTTTCGTTTCACTTTATCCTTTAATTCAATGGGAAATCTGCTCCAATCTATAAGGAAAGAATATATAAATTTAAAAATAGCACAAAAAAAAACCCTACAAGTTTACTAACGAAAAAAATAAAATAAAAAGTAAATATTAAAAAATTATTTTAGTTACCAGGGACCCAGTTTCCAACTGAATCATTAGAACCTAATTGATATTTGTCTGAGTAGCGTACAATATCTTTTACTTTGTTTGGTTCTTTGATATAATAAGGAGACTTATGAAAAGATTCTCTCAACTCCTGTTTCAGATTAAGCAAGTAGCTATTGTCATCATTTTTCATTAAGGGGACTGGTTTAAATAAATGTGGCTGAAAAATAAAAGGCACATTAATGTTTCAGTACATATGAAAAACCAACTTGTGATATTAATTTGCCATATTAAAAAAATGAAAGTAAAACAAAAAAATATGGAATAGCCTATAAAAATAAAAATTAACTTCACTCAAAAAATCAAGTTTTGATCTTATCATTTAGTTGGAAACAAGACATAAATTAATCATAATTAATCTTGAAATGAATTTCCATCATTATCAAGTGAACATTCAGAATTTAGCCAAATAACCACTTGTAGTTAATAGAGATGGGGAACTTGGTATTTGTTATTGAATACATTTTTAGAGTACTCTTGCTTGCACCATGGGTACTTGCACTTGAAACTACTAATAATACATACATCATTTTCCAAGGTTTTTTTTGTGAGTAAGCAAGTTTGTAAAAACTTAATATAATTATTTTATGCTATAAAAAGAGTGTAGAATAAATATGGCAAAGCCACAAGTTGTTCATTTTGGATTTGAAATTTGAAAAATGAACATCTAATGAGGGTAAAAAGTCCCTGCGTCTTATGGTCTAAATGTAGAAAAAAAAGGTTAGAGTGTTTTACAGTATATAAAATTCACAATTCGTAATTTTGTCTTTTTCTGACTTTATTTGTTAATAATGGTTCTAAATGCTGCTGTTTACTATACAGTATTGATTACATTTGTTTATGACTGTGCTGTTGGTATTGATTACATTTGTTTATGACTGTGCTGTTGGTATTGATTACATTTGTTTATGACTGTGCTGTTGGTATTGATTACATTTGTTTATGACTGTGCTGTTGGTATTGATTACATTTGTTTATGACTGTGCTGTTGGTATTGATTACATTTGTTTATGACTGTGCTGTTGGTATTGATTACATTTGTTTATGACTGTGCTGTTGGTATTGATTACATTTGTTTATGACTGTGCTGTTGGTATTGATTACATTTATTTATGACTGTGCTGTTGGTTTTTAATGCACATAAAATATTTTAGGACACTATTTGTTTCAATAAAAATCTTTCAAAATATTTTTTTCTGCATTTCTCTTCTCTAAAAATTGGTGCGCCTTATGGTCTGAAAAATACGGTAATCTCTAATATCAATACATAAATAGAATAATAAATAAAATATTGCAAATATCACTTACAGGATATAAAGGAGGAGGTTGTGCAACTGTAGGTAAAATTTCACCACGGCCTAAACCAAGAGCCTCTAAATTAATTGAACCTCCCCTCCCTCTACCACGTCCTCTGCCACCCATGTTTTCAAATTGAGAATTCAACTGAAGACCATCTGAAAAAAAATTAACAGTATAATAATACCACTATTAATAGAAAACATTAACATTTTTATAATTATCTTATACTGAGCCACCGCCAGAAAATCTTGGCCCTATACAGCCTCCGACCAGTGGGCCCCCATACCCCCGCCCCAGATAAAAAAAGCCAAGACATTTTAAAGCAGATTTCCGGTGTACAGGTCTCATAACAAAGTGTTAGATCTATCGGTCCTCTGCAATTCTTAATCTCCAATAGTAGCCAATAATGTGTTAAATAAGCCTATTCACATTTGTAGCTTATTGCTAAAGTTAGGCCCTAATAATCTTTGAAAACTGGGCCCTCTCTGACATCCCCCAACTCTTAAATCATTTTAGCCCTGGGTCCATGACAAATTCTAAGTTTACTCTACATCGTAATTAGGCAAATAAAATTCAAAGCACATGGTCCCCCTAAGTTTGGGGCCCTATACAAGTGTACCGGTGCACCCCCCTCTCCTTGCAGCAGATCTGATTTTTTTTTTTACAAATATGATTGCGCAAAAGAATACTTCATATTTTATAAATCATTTATCATTACTAATGATAATTACTCAAAATATATTTAATTTTTAATGGAGAATACTAATTAATTAAAATTACATAAAACTTTTTCAATATTAGCATAGCTAATAAAGCTATATATTTAATATATGATATAGCCTGCCATAGCCACAGATATATCTACAATAAATGACAAGGAAGAGTTCTTTAATTTAATATGATTAATATGAATATGTTATGTATAATAATTATGTATTCAGCATGCCCTATGACGGCTATGATATGCCTAGGGCATAGGCATATATTTATTGTAGATATATCTGTAAGCCACACAGTTCTAGAAACATTTCAAGATACAGATTATTATATCAATAATAATGATGCATGATTAACACATGAATAAAAAATACGATCAATTCAAGATGAATACTTAAACTTTACAGAATAAAATACATTTTGAACAATTATTATTTGAATATTATTTCTACATTAAAATTGCGTTATAGTTAACAATACATTTTTACAAAGGTGGGATGTACATTTTCTACGTCCTCTACTCTAGATTTTTCGATGTTACATGTGTAGCACATATTTTAGTGATCAGAGAAGAGACTGTCACGCATAATTGATAAATCCCATTCATATCACCATATGTATAGTAAAAATGCGAATGTTAGCTTAAAACCGGAAACTATAATTGTAAACAAGAAAAAAATTCCCAAAGTACATGTAATATATTTCATAACACCATCGAGTAGTAAATTTCTTGCCAAAGTCAGTTTTAAAATAGTCCAAACACCCAGCCTAATGATCAGTATAGTATGTTATAAATGACACATTTGTATAAATGCCATTAATTTGTTGTAATACTTTTAAATATTAAAAAATTTCTTACATTCTCGACCTTCCTTACCAACAACATTGACCAATGACCCAATTTTAACATTATATCATTTCATTGTGTACGCACAACAAAGTTCACTACCTCCATTCTATAGGATTTTGATATATTTATTTTTCTTTCTTAATATTATCTTAATACTTATACTAAAAACCCACTAATATTATATAGTAAACTTTAATGAATGCTTAAAACTGCGTACTTAAAACTAATACCAAACTAGTATGCTAAGTTAACATACATAAACCACAACCATTTCCCAATCCAATCTAACACTGCTCGTTATATGCAGTGACTATAGCTTATACTACTATAGCCAATATATGACTAAAATAAAAGATATCATTCTGGTGTTAAGGTGTATCAAAATCTTTTAATCTTTATGTAATTTTTTAAATTATGATTTCTTTATTATTCCTTACTCACTTACTAGAATACTGCCTTTCAGTACTTTCACAAAATTATTGCATTGCCTTTGGACCTAGACTACACTAAGTCCAGTGTTATGACTTTATGTAAACAGTGATGTAATATTAAATATAAAAGGTTTGTAGTAGTAGTCTAATCTGTGCTGTTAGTTGAGTAGGCCTACTGCTACTGTATAAATTAATTTAGCTTTATGTCACAACCTTTTATTAACTCAAGCTTTTAAATATTAGCTTAATAAATCAGGATGTCTTTCAGTTGCTGAGTTGGTTGAATAAGAGAGGAAAAAAAAGTAAGCAGTAATTTGAAAAATGTACATTCGTTGTGTTACGTATGTCCTGATTGTGCCTTGGTCCTGCTGTTTATTGGTCAGATGCTTCCAACCTAGCTAAAAATTGGCTTAATCTCTTAAACACAGCCAAATGTTTTTTTAACTGTAATGTAAAAATTCCACACATAAAAAACTAATACTTTTTGATACTAGAAAAATTAGCAAAGATGGTATAATTTTATTAGATTTCAAAAGCAGTTTAAGTTTAATAAAACTAGTTGTATTATTTTATTAGAGTATGATTTGTTTGTAATATTTAAAAATAAATTAGCTTAATTTTATCTTTTTTTTGTAACTAATGTTTCCTGATTTAACAGTAAGAAATGGCTATAAAAAAATATCAGCAGATACTACATTTGACTCGCTACTGTCTAGCCTCCATACATTCCATACTTATTTGAAACTAATAAATGTTTCTAGATTAACAAAACTTTACTGAACCATTTTTAATGATATTTAACTCTCTTAAATAGTGATGCTATATTTGATAAAAATCATTTAAAATTAAGGACTTGCTAGATTTCTTTAAGCTTTTTACTTCCATAATTTGTCATAAAGCTTGCTTTTCAAAAGTAGCTTTTGCTAAAATTATAGTTTAGACTAAGGCATTTGAAGAAGTACACCTTCAGTTAAGTCATTCTAATGTGTCTGGATGCTGTGGAGAAAACTGACAAAAATGCTTTTAGATAGGAAAAGAGTTAGATGCATTATTTAATTTTTAAAATCTCAAAAAATTTCTAGCAAAATTTTTATGATTATTTTTGTGTGCTGCATGTTAAAATTCACTTAACAACTTAATAATGTATGATTTGCGCCATTTTCAAAACTATTTCTCCAGTTAGTCAACAAATTTCAAGCTAGAATGTTTCATGATCATCATCATTTGCCCCTTAACAAGTTTTCTCATTGAGGGAACTTCATGGATATAGCCATGGATAGGTTTCTTCATTCCTCTCAGTGTGATTTCAAGTAAAGTTGCTACATCTTGGCCTGTTCATTCCTAAATGCCAGCAGTCCAGTTCTTTCTAGTATGGCCTATCTTTCATACTCCTTCAAGGGTACCTTGCACTATAGTATTGCATAGAGTATTGGGTATTGGCGGAACCAAGTCAATTTTTATTTTTTCACCAGACTGTTAATTCTGCCTTGCTTCCAACTGTGGTGTTGATCATTACTTAATTCTTGTCAATGCTCATTTCAGTGTCGTAGGCACTGGTGCTGATTACAAGTTTGTTGGTGAGGTCTTGGCATTCACCATTGCTGCCTCCCCCCACCATCAGGTCTATATCATCAGCAAGTACCAAACCATCAGTATCATCAGTCACCCCAGTAAAGTTAAGCTTAAAGTCATAAATCGCCTCAGGGCCTTTGCGCGAAGAATTAAAATGTATATTTAACAGACACAAAAAAAATCAAGCAATAAAGAATATAATTTTTTTTATTGTTACTGATGATAATTACATATTAGTGGTTAAGGTACTATCAGACATTTTAAATAGATTGGGTTATAAAATTATTGGGCCTATATACCGAACTCATCTCTTCATCTTCACTGGGCTGAATAGTTCAGCTTTGAATAATACCTAAATCATAATTAACTTTGTCATCTTTTAAATACTTATATTTATCTTAATAACTTAACTAAATCCAATTCATCTATATATAAATTATACTGAGCTATTATGCAAGCTAATATATCATTTTTCACATTGCTTATTTTGCTTATTAAAAATAATATACATAGTTTAAACAAAAATTCTATGTTTATTTACTTTTATTATTGAGGTGTATACTATTAACTGAGATAGGTATGAAGTTAACTAGTTTTAATAATTATATAAATATGCCTTCTTTGTAAATGATCAGTTTTGTTTATGTTATTGCAGGTATAGTCACTGATTTCACTTAATTCTGAGATAAAGCTAAACAAAGTACAGACATGTCTAACGCAGCACGCTATGGGAGAATAGTATTTAGGCATGTTAAAAATCAAACAAGTAAGTGTATTTATATATATATTATAATGAAACCATTGATGTATTGTATGTTAGTTTATTCAGCATTGAAATCCTAGAATGATAGCACCACTTCATGACAACATTAATGTCCTTTGCTGATTATTTTCCTATTAAATTATAGGGTGTAACAATAGCTTTAGATAGATCTATACATTTTTAGAACCACTGGTTAATTGGTTAAGTCAACATTGAAAGTTCATGGGCCAAGGACACAGGCAGAGATTTTGATAATTAGAATTCCAGCGTGTTATCTTTGTTTTGGGTGGAATAAATCTGTCAATGAGCGTCGACGACACCGGATGTACGTGATAAGACGTAATTAGGGAGACAAAGAAATACTAGCCCAAAGTGAGTTTTAGCCGCACCAATCCCTAGGCTGGAATACGAGTCTTTAATATGTAGATGAGTTAGAAAGGGTGTTGGGGGGGCCAATCAAAAGTTCTGGGGCTTAAGAGTCACGTGATAATTCACCATCATATAAAATGAGATGTAATTCAGATTAAGAAGAGACCGACGACAGACCGACGACAGACGTATAGATCGACAGAAGGACGATAGAGAGAGACATCAAGACACCATATTAGATATACGTACTTTTGCCTGTAGGACAGTATGCATGTTAGATATACGTACTCTTACCGCAAGACAGTATACATATTAGATATACGTACTCTTACCGCAAGACAGTATACATATATTGACAAGTTATTAAGTATACACACTCTTACACGATAAGACAGTATACAGGTAGTAATGAATTATCTTTATGTATTAGCAAAAAATATTTTTTTGTAACTAAAGTGTTGTAACAAATGTGTTGTAACAAAAGTGGTGTTATTTTTATTTTTTTAATCATCGTTTGTTTACGTCTTAGTCTATCTATTTATTATCTTTGAACATGAATTTATTGACCTTATTTAATCCTTCTTTTGAAGGCTTAAAATGTACTCTTTCAATTGTACTACACCTTTAAAAAAATGTTAAATCTGTCTACTCATTTACATTGTTATCTATTTTATAGCTGACCCACTTAATGATAAAGGAGACCTTATTTTTTTTTTCAGAATGGTTGAAAAAAAAATGAAAAAAATCTCTTAAAATTAACATTCTTAACTTTCTTTAAAAATTTCAGATAAGTTGAAAAACATGGCATCAGAATTCATGAAACGTCACTGGCCATCAAGAAAATTAAACAATACATGATATTTAAAATAAAAAAAAACCCACTGGTTTTAAGTGGGCTCTTAAACGACTTTTGAGATAATCTTTGCTATTATTTTAACTTTTCTATTACTTTTCACTGTTTTTACAGGCAGGTCATGAAAATCGGACACGTTTCTTTGTGGCTCATGTATGGCTTTTTAAGTTTGAGAACCACTGATCTTATTTTTACTTCGTTTTGAAATTAACAGGCAAATTGAAAATGATATAAATTATATTTACTGTAAATAATTCAATCTTTTTTTTCATCATGTACAGGAGGCAGTGTTCAGTGCCTTAGATTGAGACCAGCCATTTGCAGAGACTCCATTCACCCTTCTTTATCCGCTTTCGTTTTGTGTCGCTTTGCAACAAATGTCACTTCTGGTGGTTCAGGTAATGGCGGGGATGAAATAACTGATGATAAAAAGCCTAAAAGCACCAGCACTACTGGAAATGGTAAAGGAGGCACTGACAAGGGCAAGGGAGGCAAGAAAGGGTCAAGCCAGCTTTGCTGCCCAAAATGTGGTGATCCTTGTACCCATGTAGAGACCTTTGTTTGTAAGTTGCCATTAGCTTTGTAATTGTCTGCTTTTGAACTAAGATTTTAAATCTCTTTTGATTCTATTAATCTAGTGGGTTTATATGGTTTTGTACATCAATGACAATTACTACCATTAAACTATTATAAAAGTAAGTATTAATTCTTTCCATGTTTAGAAATACTTTATAAATCTGGAATTGTGTTTATTGCTCTTTTATTAAAAGTTTTCAGTTTAGTTTTGGTGAAAAGTTCTCAACATTTATAATTAAAAAAATTTGTTCACATATTTTGCTGAGCATTTTATTTTAGTAGGCTGTAATTTTTGTACTTAATTTATTGATATGTTGAGGAAATCTACTTCTTAAATGGAAAATTGGAATTGAAACACTTGTTCATAGAATAAAACCATTTAAATGAGTTTAAAAAAAAAAATTGACATTGTTGATAAAACTTGAAATTTATTTATATGTACATTTGATTTTACTTATGAAGATGAACACATATTGCTTATTTCATTGTCTTTTTTTTTTTTTCAGCATCCACTCGATTTGTAAAGTGTGAAAAATGCCATCACTTTTTTGTAGTTTTGTCAGAAACAGATTCTAAGAAAAGTTTCAAGGAGTATCGAGAGGAAAAAATAAATCAAAGGAAAAAGTCCCCACCCCCACCTAAAAAGGTTTTTATTTATTTTAGTCAAAATTATAAATTTATTTGAAGTGCATTCAGAAATATATTCCTATTTGTTTATTTTATTATTAATATTAATAGTAACTATTGTGGCTACATAGAAGTTACATGTTTATTCTAAATTTTTAGATACTTCTGATTTTTCTGTCAAGTCAAGTTTTCCAATTTCTTGATAAACTACCAACTCTGTTTTATCAAATATACATACTTTTATTTTCTGTATATTCACTTTAAAAAAATTACACTAATATTTGATTTTAAAAAATAAAATATTTAGTTCAGATTTACATATTTTTCAAATTTGTAATTAATATATATATATATATATATATATATATATATATATATATATATATATATATATATATATATATATATATATGTATGTTTATATAGTTTCCATTGTTATAAATTTCTAACTTGCTTTATCTAATTTTCTTTAATTTCCCATTTTAACAATATTTTTAGATTTATGAATTCTTGGATCGTTATGTTGTTGGCCAAGAACATGCCAAGAAAGTTTTATCTGTAGCAGTGTATAACCACTATAAGAGAATTTATCATAACTTGCCTCAGAGTAATACAAGCGGCAACCAAAAACAAAATGAATCTGTTTCACAATCAGGCCAACATTATCCTCACACTTTCTCACCAAGAAGCACAGGTAAACGTATCATTATTTCCCCTTGTATCTTATCAAAGCTAATTCGATGTTAATTATTTAAAAATTCAAACTGTCAAATTTTTTAAAAATTATTATTTTTCTTTTTGTGCTAGATACTTTAAATTTTTTGCGAATATAAACAAACTAAAATGGCAGCATCTACTCACATTAAAAAAATTGTCATAATTAATGTATATTTTTAACTTAATACCAAAAAAATACATTTTAAGAAAAAAAACTTTAAATGTATCAAATATGTAGTAAAATCTCATAGAAATAGAAATTTCTTAACTGTTTTATGTGTCTTTATAAATTTCCTTATATTAATCATTCCAAGTATTAGTCTAATTACCTAGACTTAGCAATATTAAAATTTTAGAAAATAACTGTTGTTTTAAAAGAATATAATATTTTATTGATTATGTTTATTACCCATTAAATATTTATATTGAAACTATTAGTACTTTATAGTAAGGGCTAAAAATGTATAAACGTTCAGTCAAATGGTGACGGCCGACATTGAAGGCTTTGTGGAAGAAAGATAAGAAATATCATTGTTTCTGGTCTATTGATGCATACTGTCGCCTTTTATTGTTTTGCTTTGGAATAGTGAGAGATTTTTGCACTTAGACACAAACATCTTAGAAAGAGCACAGCTAATAGTTTGACAGTGGTTTGTCTGAGCTCTAATTTTTGATTTGCTATAATTTGAAAAAAAATGTAATTTCCTTTCCTTTCTTTAAAATCTTAATAATGTCCACAAAACTACATTTTGAAAATGTTGATAAAAATGAATACAGAAATTATTTTTTTTACAGAGATGCTTCAGACTGCTGTAACAGGGCCACTTGGTCCTAATCTTGGTGGTCAGCAAACCCAGCCTAACTTGTCTGGTGAAGAAGTTGCTAAGAAGTCAGATATATTAGAGTCAGGAGTTCATGAATTGCAGCTGGAGAAAAGCAACATTTTAATGCTTGGTCCTACAGGCTCAGGTTTGCATTTATAACACTAATTTTAAAATGTGCTTTAAATTGTTCTGTGAAAAAAATAAAGTATTTGATTTATGTTCAAAAAAGAGTAAATCTCTACAGTTATAAAGATTATCTTTTTTTCTTAAAGAAACCAAAAATAGAAAATACATAAACTTTTTTAAAAGAAGCTTTATTAAAACGCACGAATAAATATAAAACTTATCAATACTAAATTAAAAGCGTTGGTGATCATCAAATAATGTGATGACATATTTAGTTCAGTATATTGTAACAGCCAGATAAATTGATTGAAATTCATAGGCAAGACACTTCTGGCGCAGACATTAGCTCGATGTTTGGATGTTCCTTTTGCTATCTGTGATTGCACCACTTTGACACAGGCAGGATATGTCGGAGAAGATATAGAGAGTGTTATAGCTAAACTTCTTCAGGATGCCAACTACAACATAGAAAAAGCTCAACAGGGTAATAATTTGCAATGCAATTTATTTTCTTAATGTTTTGTATGATGAAAATAATTAAAAAAAAGTTATTTTTTGATTGATGTCTATCTCAGCCATTTGGTAAATGTTTTTCTACAGGTATAGTATTTCTGGATGAAGTGGACAAAATTGGGTCAGTACCCGGTATCCACCAGTTGAGAGATGTGGGAGGTGAAGGGGTTCAACAGGGTATGCTGAAAATGTTGGAGGGAACCATTGTCAATGTTCCTGAAAGGAATTCTCGCAAACTTCGAGGTGAAACTGTTCAAGTTGATACAACTAACATTTTGTTTGTGGCTTCTGGTGCATTTAATGGTTTGGATCGTATCATAAGCAGAAGGAAAAATGAAAAGGTAATTGTTAAACACATCATATAAAAAAAAAGTAATTTATTTTTTTATCTAATTTTAGACAAATGCAAAAAAAAAGAAAAAGATATTGTTATATTTGATACTATTTATATTCATTCACAGATAAAAAATATTATTGACATTGAAAATTTATTATATATTCTCATTAGTATTTAGGATTCGGTACTCAGAGATCAACAAATGAAGGTCGTAGAGCTGCTTCAGAGGCTGATGTTAAAAGTCAGACTGAAAGTTCTAATGCTGCATTGGATAATGAAGAGCGAGATGCTCTCTTGAAACAAGTAAGTAATTTAGAAAAACACATCAAATTTGTTTTTCACTCTGTTAACTGAGGCATAAAGTTAGACTTGGATGCAAATGCCATGTATTAGCTTCATTTATATATTTTACAATTTTTCAGTGAAATTAGTCTAAAATCGTTTTAACTCTAGTATATATCATAATTTCTGTAAATATATTAATGATCCAAAGAATTTTTTGTACATTTTAGTGAATTTAATAAAAGCATATTTTTGAAAAGTTTATTAAATATAATTTTTATATGCTAAAGAATTTAAATAATTTACCAAAAAATTTGAAAATAATGCATTTTCATGAGAATACAATTTTCAACGCTGCCAACTAAACAAGAATTGGCTGAAAATTTACTTAAAAAATTTAAGGACACTAAAATCCACAAGCACTGCCACAGAAAAAAACTAATTTAAAGCATGTAAAAAAAAATGTTTTTTATGGAGCAGTTAAGACCAAATTTAAGACCATGGCACAATATCCCGCTGCCTTTACTCCCCCAACTTATGTCAGTTACCTATTTATTGCTGGGTTGACTTAAGAATTTCAACAGGACCTGATAAAAAATCCTGGGTCACTTAAGGGGGTTCAACTCAGTCGAGTGTTCAGCATTGCATGGCCATCAGTCTCCAACTTCGGTAAAGACGTGTAGTTATTTGTAGTTTTTTGTAGCTATTTGTAGTTATTTGTAGCTATTTGTAGTTATTTGCTCTAAAAGCACTGTGGTTTGCTGAAATGAATAAGTTTAATTTAGCGGAGTGTAATTAATACTCTAGCCATAGATGGCATCTTTTAAAGGTCTAAAAAATGTGCTTTGTTCATTATGCTCATCCTAATTGTACTTTTAGGTGGAGGCCAGAGATATGATTGAATTCGGCATGATCCCAGAGTTTGTTGGACGCTTGCCAGTAGTTGTACCTTTCCACAGCCTGACCGAAAACATGCTTATGAGGATTTTGACAGAGCCTAGAAATGCTCTTGTTCCGCAGTATCAGGCACTTTTCAGCATGGACAAAGTAAGTTATTAGTTAAAGGATGCAATAAATTAATGGGATTAATGTTAATTTTTGAGGAACAAAAGTGCTAATAATAGAGAGTTTTTTTTATTCTCATTATTAGTGACCTTGTTAATTTTTTATTTCTATTTTTCAAGATTTTACCCAGAACTTAATTTAATAATTTCCTGAATTTATTTGTCTCATCCCCCTTGACTTTTGTCATCTTTAAAATTCATTAAAATAGAAAAGATTATGAAATTGCAGACAAATTAAAATGTTTGGTTCTATGGAATTGTCTTACCCAGAAAGATTGAATCATAAAGGTGCAAACATACATATAGTTAAGTTTGTTGCACATATATATAAATTACATTGCTGTGCCTTTTTTTATTGAAACAATCACTATAGTGTTTTTTTATTAGTACAAAAGATTTATGTCTTGCCTATTATTATGTTAACAATGCTGTGATTGCGCTTTCTGTCTGATATATTTTGTGTGGTTTGCTCAGTAAATGTTACAATTTTGTTGTTATAGCATTGTTGAAATTAGATCTGTGGCGATGTCCCTATTAAATGACAATATTCTTAAAGATTGTGAATAAATGTTGTTTTTATATTTATATCTGTAAATGTCCTTTTTATATTTGAAAAAAAAACCACACAGTTTCTTGCCATTAGGACATTTTTATCTACTTTCATGGAATGTATACATTTTGGTGTTCATTTATTATTTTAACATAAATGATGTTGAAAATCATTACTGAAACACTACATTTTTTAAAAAAAATGTATGTCTTCTATAACTTTAAAACATACATAAAAAAAAATAACTGCAGGTCCTGGAAATGAAAATTTTAACATTAGGCAATAAAATAAATGTTAAAATGTGGATTCAAATGATGATAATTAACTTATATTTGAAATAAAGTTGTTGGCAGATTATGTGATTTATATCAAATGTGCAAAACTTGATAATTTTTTTATAATTTAAAAAAAATTAGGGTTGTGATCAAGGTTGACTCTTTATCAAGATGAGCCTAAAATGACAAATAATGTATGGTTTTTAAAAAATGTAATGAACTGACTACATGTGTAAACATCATTTGTAGTTTATCACCACTTAAATATAGTTATTGTACAGTGGTTATTTTTAATTCTTTAGATCCACTTGGATGTAAAAGATGATGCTAAAAGAGCTATTGCACATCTGGCACTGGAAAGAAAAACAGGGGCCAGAGGTCTCAGAGCGATTATGGTCAGTTAATGTGTTAAATCTTGTACAATTTTTATTTATATTGCTTTTAAAATTTATTTTATCAACACAGAAATACTATTTTATCATATTTACATAAGAGCAGTCATTTTCTACATTAAAAATTTGTATTCTCTTCTTTGAATTTTAGGAAACCATTTTGCTGGATGCCATGTTTGAAGTTCCGGGGTCTGACATTACAACTGTGATAATCAATGAGAAAGTTGTGAAAGCAGAAGAGCCTGCAGCTTACATCAGGTCACCCAAGCTGAGCAGCGATGACAGGGAATTACCAGAGGATCATGTATGTGAGGATGAAGAGGAAGTGAAAATGAGGCAGTCATAGTTTTTAAACAAGTCTTGCCACACAAGTCTGTACCTAGAAGTGGAAGTTTTTTTGTTTTTTTTTTGAGTTAACAGAGAAACTGAGAAAACGTACATTTGTATTTTAACTAATAATTCAGTAACAGAAAATGAGTTTAGTCATTTTAATTTTTATAAATAATTTTTTTTTTAATTATATATTATATTATAGCCATTGGTGCATGGGAACTCTTGTACATGTTAATTATGTCGGGAAAAAAATTATAAACAGTAACATAAATACAACATTTGTGATTTCTTGCCAAAAAAAAAGTGTATACAAGTATTTTACTTGTAAAGATCATTCGTAACTAACTATGAAAAGAATTACCCTAGAAAGAAAATTTTTGAAAAATCTTGAGATATTTTATGACTTTAAAACTGATCAAATTAATCTACTCAATAAATTTGTAAGAGGGAAAAAAAAATGTCCAAAGAAAAATGTGGATTTGTTTTAATCATTTATGAAACTTTATTTTAATCATTTACAAGATTTTATTTCAGGTTGAATAAATTTGAATTTCTCATTTTTTGAAGATGTCAATAATATTTATTTTTATATGTTTTGAATTTTTTTAAAGTTTTCATTCACTCACGTCATCAGCTGTGTTATTTTTATTTATTCCAACAACTTTTGTACAACTTTCTGGGCTATTTGACAAATTGTTTTTTTTATTTAAACTTGTTTTTTTCTTCTTCATTTGTTTTGATTGTTTAAACTTTTTAGTGGCAATTTAAGGGGTTAGTCACGTTTATCTGGTAGGCTTGCAGAAATAATCTCCTGCAAAAAGTGATAGTGAAGTGGACACTTTTTTTTTTATTTTTTTTAAATGTGAAAAAAAAAAAAAAATCAGATTTTAGTTAAGAGGTAAAATTTATAAATTGAGAAACAATTTTTGACAGCGCAATATTTTAACACAGAGGAGTTGATCATCTCTTTATCACATTGATTTTTTTTTTTTTTTACAACTAAAGTATTGATTTTAAGAATATTCATAATGAGCAACAATTGAAAGGTTAGCGTAGATATCATGTTGAAAATATTACTTAAAGAATGTTCATTTTTCCTATTGATCCCAGTGCTTTTGTTCAACCCGTGTTCTGCTTCAGTTGGAAACCTACTATATTTGTTTTGTTTTTGTTCATTTATTTACTTCTCAAGGTCATTCTGTTCATATATATACATTTATATATATATATTACAATTAAGAAAGCTGAAAATGGTGTTGTTTGGTTGCAATCATTTGAATGTTTTAAACTTCATTGTCCGTCTGCTGTCACATTGTTCATTTGTTTTATTTCTGAAATAAAATATTGTTTTTAAACTTAACGCCTTTTCTAAATTTTTTTTTGTTTTTATATTTTTTTTAAATGTTATGGTGGCATGTCCGGGCAAAACTTTTCTTTTACACTTTGAATGCAGGACTGAATAATTATTATGATTATAATGATGGCTGTACAACGTGGAAGGAAATACAATTTTTGTTTTTTTTCTGTGCAACTTTACAGTAAATAGGTTTACTTAACAAAACATATGTGCACTTCGTTGTAATTGGGAGGGGGGGGGATATGTATTATTGCATTATAAGGGAAAATGGGGACCGTCACGAGGGGCAGCCAAGTATATCTGAAAATATTGCAATATATACGTGGATACACAATTTAGTTATAACGATCGGCAGAGTGGATTTTACCCGTTTATAAGAGAACGCATTAAAACATAGTGTCTGAACATTGGCTTGCCAGTGTGAACATTCGCTGGATGCGATCGGCTTATGTCTAAGTGACAATGTGGAGAGTATCGTGTGACTCCAAACAGATTAGCCATTGGGCGCGGTCGGCATCTGTTATTATTAAATTTGAACAGATTTAATCGAGATTTGTAGTTCTTTTGATAATAATTGACAGAATTACAACTGTAAATTGTTTTTTTTCTTTGTTATCTCTATGAAGTTGAGCATTTTTTCCAGGGATGTGAGTGTGGGGGGGGGAGGGGGTTTAGAGCTTTATATTTGACTGGACTTTTATTGATATAGAGCAGTGGTCGGCAACCTTTTGAGACGAAGAGCCAAAAGTTATAATTTACAATTTTCTAAGTTTATAAAGAGCCACTAAAACTGTTGTTTCAATATTATGGAATTTGATTTTGATTAGGTAGATAAATTAGATTTTTTTTTAATTTATAATAAATGGCTTTAAATATGGAAAGCCATCACACTTTATTGTGCAGAAGTAGTCAAAATACTGGCTTTCTATTTCTTCAAGTAATTCCTTAAAATGGCGATGGTAGAGTGCTTTTGCCAAAATGCTGTTAATGATTTTAATTGCCAATTTCATGACCTCAACTATTTCGGTCGGAAATGTTTGGGCACAAATCGCCTCTTGGTGAATTATGCAGTGAAACGTTACAATTTCGTGGTTTATTTTTTTCCGAAGAATTGTTGTTGCCCATTTAGCTATTGCTGTCATACTTCTGGCCCCGTCAGTTGCTATGGAAACGATTTTATTTAGTCTTCCAAGCATTTTCGAACAGCATTTGCTATATCGTCATCACGAGTTTGCCCTGAGAGCGGCTGCAATCCTAGCAGTTCTTCTTTTGGGCGTTGTGACGACATTTATCTGACAAAAAGGGCAACTTGTGCTGTGTCTTTTATGTCGCTAGACTCATCTATAGCAAGTGATAAAGCAAATTTGATTTCTTCCACTTGCATATGTGAACGTGCTTTAACTCTTTGAAGCACAGAAAATTCATGAAAAAAAAAGCTCTAGTTGCACAGGAATTTTTATTTTTTCAAATCAATATAAAAACAGGTTCTAGTAATAGTTCTTGACATATAATAACATAATATGGCAAAAAAAGTAAAAAAAAAATAAAAAATAATGTCTTTGTAAACATTTCTAAGGTGGGACATATTTAGTCCCACCATGCAACTACTACATAATATGTGATAGTCTCTGAAACACTTTCTCTTTCTGAAGCAGAGCGGTCCCAAGTTGTTCAAACTTCTGATTTATGTGCTGCAGACAGCACAGTGTCTTCTACTGATTCTTTCGGGTAGGTGTTTTGAATGGCACCAGTGAAATTTCAGAGAAACCTTGGAATTTGTAGTGCTTACTGGCTCAGAAGTAGCGAAGCATAGGGTTTAGCAATGTGTACAACTGTGTTAGAAACGAAACCCTCAGGACACTGCACTTTAAATATTTTAAAAGTAATTATGTTAACAGGTTAGTTGGAATTTGTACAGCTTATAAAGGTCTTGTCTGTTTCTCTGAGGTAAGAGAGAATTGTCGTTGAGGCTGTGAGACAAGTCATCTAAAACGATCAACTGTCATCAGCTTGCTGATTAAACTGTTTTGTAAATAACAGAGAGATCCAGTAATCCCTATAACTAGGAAGGAAATTGATGTATGAAAAATTAATTATCCCAATGAAGGTGTGTATTCCATCTGCATTAGTTGGTGTATGTCTTTTATTCTCCGGTTGCGCATACAGGTTTGTTTGAAAAACAATCAAATTGATGATATCATCAGTTATGAACTGACATTACATGTCTTATGGCGTAAAAATATTCATCTGTAAAATGCGCACAGCTGGACCACATTGAGCAGAAAATGTACCTGGATGATTCAATGAAGCAGTTTTAGAACAGATACATAACAATCGACTGTCATCAGCTTGCTGATAAAACTGTTCTGTAAATAATGTAGGGAGCTCGTGTCGTCCCTATAACTAGGAAGCAAATTGATGCTCGCAAAATTACTTGTCCCAATGAAGGTGCGTATTTCATCAGCATTAGTTGGTGTATGTCTTTTATTCTCCGGTTGTGCATACAGGTTTGTTTGAAAACCAATAAACAATTTTAATCCATCATTTAGGAATCTTTTCATTTATGGCACTAATGTCAGACTCTTTGTTACTGATTCATGGTCTGAAAGTATATCATATACCATATCATCTTCCGAGTTCTCAAATAGACAACTTTTTATTTCCAGCTGTCAGTGGTCTTTGTGGTTGGTTCATGATGTTGAGACTGAGAAGATACAAAAAAAAAAAATAAATAAGAATAAAAAAATAGAAACAATAGGGAATGGATTAATTATTATATCTAACAATGTAAGACTAGCAATCAAGTAATTATATTGGGCATATAATAATTTACTAGTCCTATTCTCATATTGAGGTTCTAAGAGTAAGACTGTTATTATTTTCACTTTTAGAAATAAAAATATGAAATATTTCACGTAAATAATTGCATATATATTTTGACAGATAGTAATGATTAAAAAAATATAGGTGTTACTCTTCGAATAATTATAAAAAAAATGTAGGTTAAAGAATAAAGAGAAAAAAGCCATGAGTCATCGTGTGTTTCTGTAATGATCCACTTCAAGCATGGTGGGACGTTTTTATGCCCACCACAGAATTAATGTTTAAAACTATAATATAATATAAAAAATAGTAATAATTTGGAATATATATCTAATTATGTTCTTTTATCGATATATAAAAAAATAAATACAATTGAATACTTACTTTTAAAATGGCAACGGTATAATGAAACGTTGAATCGTAGGTTAAAAAGCGCTCAGTATTTTTAGCTTTGCTCCGAAATGAAATAAAATAACATCCTGTCGTTTATCACAGCGCATGCCCGTAAAGAAACGAAAACTCCCGAAATAAGTGGGATGTATTAACTCCTCTTGTGCTATAAGTTACTGATGATTTTTTAGGTGGGACTAAAAGTGTCCCACCGTGCAGCAAGTGAATTCAAATAGGTGGGATGGTTTTAATCCCACCATGCTTGAAGGAGTTAATTTGACTACCGGCAATGTATTTATTATAGGGGCGCTTTGTCCTTCCTACGTTCATGGTTTTTATCATGTTTTCAATATTTCTTTCAGTTTTGAAAATAAAATAATTATTATTATTTGTGCATGGAAATGGAAGGCTGCAACTCGACATCGAAAGAGCAGCATGCGGTTGCCGACCCCTGATATAGGGCAAGGCTAAAGTTCCGACACCAGGTAAAAGTGCCTACCCCTCAGCCTTGGTATAGGACGAGTTATATTTAGCAGCGAAGGCATTAAGCTGATCACTGAGCTCTAATATAACTGGAGTGCGCGTTAATTATATATCTATGGCATTAATCATATTTTACTATTAATTAGTAGTCCTTAATAGTGCTACACCATATTTGGTGTATTGTTCACTTGTATGTCAATATTTTCACAATAACGCATACATTTCCTGCTTCTCTCGTTTAATATAGTGGTGATTAGTGGGATAAAACAACAGAACTAAGTTAGATATTTTACGAGCAAAAAAATATTTCAGTTTTTGCTTTCGTCAACTTTCGATGAAGTTCAAGTTTTCCTCTTAAAATATATGGCTACATTATTGTTTAGTTAGAAATATACAATCATTTGGACATTTTGAACATTTGAGTCAATGCTTCTAATCATCAATTTTCGTTCGTTTACCATGTTGTAAACCTACGGTAGTCCACCAACAGGACCAATAATTTAGATATATATAAGGACTTCGTGAATTGTTATCTTTTTTTTTTTAATAAGAATGATTATGAAAACAAAACACATGAATTGAACTCGGGCGATAATAATTTAAATAATGGCAAAGAAAACTTTATTTGAAATTTGTCTCCATCAAAGGAAACCAAATCTCTTAAACCCCCCCCCCCCCCCACAAACCAAATAACAGCAAACAAACAAACAACAAAACAACTCACACGAACAAATCAAATTAAATTTATTCGCTCATGCACCACCGACGTCTTTAAAAGTAAAGAGGAAACTAACCAGAAGATAAATATTGAACGTGAAATGATGTTATTTAGATGACTAGGTAAAACAAACAACAACTAAACTGGATACATTGAAATATATTAATCATTATCTCACGTGAAGTGTTTTTTTGTTTGTTTGTCGCTGTCTAGAAAGTAAGCCAGTGTACGTCATCTTCTCGCCGCCTGTTAGTCCGTGATGTTGGCGAGAGTCATGTTTCCAAGAAGCGATGGACATCTTTTTGAATTTCAGACAATCAAGATAAATGTGACGTGTTGAAGTACATTGATGTCAATATATAAAGTAATTAATGAACATTAATGTCTTAATTAATGAGGTTTTTATTTTTTAATGTAGACTTTAAAAAAAAAGAATAGACTATAATTATACAATTATACAAGTACGATTGTATATTAAAAAAATGTTTTGTTGATTGAACGAATTTTCACATTGACCTCAGCAAATGTTAGCTTAAGTTTGACACTTATTTCAAAAAAGTTCATCTCAGTAGAATTAAAAGTGTCTCTCACGACAAGATGTAGTGAGACTAGCTGGTCGACATAAACCCATCTCACGATCAAATATAGTGAGACAAGCTGGTTGACATAAACCCAGCTCACGACAAGATATAGTGAGACAAGCTGTTTGACATAAACCCAGCTCACGACCAAATATAGTGAGACAAGCTGGTTGACATAAACCCAGCTCACGACCAAATATAGTTAGACAAGCTGGTTGACATAAACCCAGCTCACGACCAAATATAGTGAGACAAGCTGGTTGACATAAACCCAGCTCACGACCAAATATAGTTAGACAAGCTGGTTGACATAAACCCAGCTTACGACCAAATATAGTTAGACAAGCTGGTCGACATAAACCCAGCTCACGACCAAATATAGTGAGACAAGCTGGTTGACATAAACCCAGCTCACGACCAAATATAGTTAGACAAGCTGGTTGACATAAACCCAGCTTACGACCAAATATAGTTAGACAAGCTGGTTGACATAAACCCAGCTCACGACCAGATATAGGGAGATAATTGTGTTTTTTCCCTGTATATATCTCATAATATATATATATATATATATATATATATATATATATATATATAAAGATGCACGTCTAATTGTATATTTATTCTTCTTGGCTCTACAACCCAGTTGTACATGTAACATTGAAAGGTCACGAAAAATACTAGATATGGACATCAAGAGTAGCTGCAGTGAATACATTGAAATATCAAAAGTGAATGGTTTACTTCAAGATATGCCACAGTATGCGTGATGTTATTTTTATAGTAAACCTGAAGCGGCCAATTCGCTACTTTTAATAAGTTCTCATTTATATGTAGGCTTATGCTCAAATATTGGTCAAGATTATTATTAACGATTGCCTAAGTCAGCAAGTCACTGCATAGTACAGACATATCCAACAACACTGGAGCAATGATGCTTGGAAGTTTATAAGTTGCCACTCAGAGAATGCAGAATGCTGAAATAAAATCACGGCAAGGGCTACAGTCAATGATAAAAGATGGTTGTTCCAGCCCTTTTTTTTTTAGAAAAGAGCGATACGTATGAAGACACTATATCTTAACAGTTAATAGAGGAAGGAATCGTTATTTTACACCCGAATTAAACCTGAAATATGTATTGAAAATGTTTGTATTGTAATAGGTGGGGGGGGGGGGTCGCCTCAACAGCTCCAGCCACGGACTGGACTTTAATGTAGTGCCATTGCGACGTAGATTGGTAATGTTTCATTCTGGCTGAGAGAAATTAAGCTGTGGAGAGTGTGATCATTCTTTGAAGTTCTAAAAGACTTGAATAGGTTTGTGTGTAATCTTTCTCCAACATGGATATTGATAGCGAGATGCCAACTAAAAATTTCTCATGATTTACAATGATTGAGTGAATAACAGAGTGAACATAGCCAGTAGTCTTCCTATCTGCTTTCAGTCACAATTCTGTTAATGTTGACAAGTTGTTGTAATGTAGAGAATCTCGCTTTGGAAAATAATACATTTGTTGATAAACAGATTTACCAAGTATTTATTTAAAAAGAAAAGAGGAACTTAAGAAAACTTTAAATTAAAGATTAGCTAAGAACTATCTGACGTTGTTCTGGATTATTTAATTAAAGTTCTAGTATTTTTGGGGGGAAGTTTTTGCGCCGACACCGAACCGACTCCGGACAAGTACAAATGCCGACACCGACACCGGCTCCCCAGCCCTGCATATGACAGCATCAATAGAAATTATCTTTACAAAACATTGCAGGAGTTATGTATCCTCAACAAGCTCATTAGACTAGTAGTAGTACGTATGACATTAAACAACTCAAGAAGCAAAGTGAAAATACAAGGAGAAAGCTCAAGTAAACCAAGGACATAGACAAGGAGACTCCCTTTCGTGCATACTATTCAACTTAACCATAGAAAAAGTTATAAGAAACGTCCAGTTGGATAAGCGAGGCACTATAACACATTACCTCAGAAGTGAAAATACAAAGAAATGAAAAAGAAGGAAAAGAAAAATCATTCAAAATCAGTGATAGAGCATTTGAAAGAATTGAACACTTTAAATACCTGGGATCAACCGTAAGGGAGAAAAACGATATAATGATAGAGATCAAAAACAGAATAGGGAACATAATATATCATACATTGCATAAAATACTGAAAAACAGACAGATCTCCAGAAAACTTAAAAAAACCATATACAAGACAATGATACGACCAGCAGTAACATATGGTAGTGATGCATGGACCATCAGGAAACAAGCAGAAAATAGGCTAAACACTTGGGAAAGGAAAATATTTAGGAAAATATATGGGCCAGTAAAGGACAATAACGAGTGGAGAAGTAGAACCAATTCAGAACTGTACAATCTGTGCGAAGAACCAACTATAACAGCTGAAATCAAATTGCAAAGATTGAGGTGGGTAGGGCACATAGAAATAATGAAAAACAACAGAGGTCCAAAGGCAATATATAAGGCAACACCCAATGAGAAAAGGCCTAAAGGCAGACCAAGAAGAAGATGGTTGGAGGAAGTGGAGAAAGACCTTAAAGCCATAGGAGTGAGAGAGTGGAGGATGAAGACTGGATCGGGAAAAGTGGAGAAGAGTAGTATGGCAGGCCAGGGCCCTAAATAGGCTGTAGAGCCAAAGGAAGAAGAAGATAACTATGGATATGATTCACACATGGAAGTTATTATCTATTTAATTGTAAGGCTAATGGATTAAGGTACTGACTGATTTCCCCTTTTTTTTTGCTGGACAAATTGGTTAAATTAGATGGATGAGTAATAGCGTACTGACCGCATACATAGGAGGTCATCGGAGGTGCGTCGCCAATATGTCCCATTGTTGATAGTGTAAGTCTTGAAAGGGTGACACTCTGAATTTTTCGCACCAGTTGACACCAACCACGGTGGCGCCTCTTGAGTGGGTAACGTATAAAAGAAAATATGAAATTCGGTGAAACATGCTTTAAGCTTAACTGACATTTAACTTTTTAATCTCACTTAGTTTGAACAAATTTCAATAACATTCTAACATTTATATCTGTATACAGAAAATATGATTATGTGATCAGCGGCATGAATAGAAATTTAGATAAAGTGAACGAAAATGTGTGAACAAATCTAAAAATAGATTTGCACTATTCTACATCGTCCGAGCGTCCATTATTTGTTGTTATCAGAGGAAGATAACTCTGTTTGTTTATTCCATCACTGTTGAGTTTTAATTACAAGGACGGGTTGTACTAATCTCTTGTTTATTTTCATCACAAAACTGTGTACTATTTATGGTTTATCCAGTCTTGTTTTCAGTCATTTTGTAAACCACGTTTGGAGGGGAGGAGAAGGGGGGGGGGCGGATGGATGTGTGGGTGACTCCATGTTGCCCTGTTACTGGTTGCATCATCGTTGGTGACGTCACAGATCACCAGACAGTATTGGGCGAAAGACGTCCATCTGATGTCCAATGTGAGATCATCAATGATGAGGGGCTGGGCCGGCCCTTAGAAGTGAAAGGCTCCATTAGTAATAGTTTTGCAGTATATAATATTGCTGCAGTAGACAATCTGTGCCAATCATCGTGTTACAATTTATCAACCAGCCGAAGTGCTGCTATGGCACATGTCTTCCAGCAAAAATATTGATGTGCAACGTCATAGAATCAAAAAATTGACAGTCCTTGCAGAAATGATGTCCATATTTCTTGTATTCCTTTGATTCCAACCATTTCAATTTGAAAGATTGCAATTCCCTATTCGTTTATTATATGGTAAATAACTATTCTATGGTAACACTGTACGTTTATCCATCTTCCTCATCATATGAACGGGACGGATGGCCGAGTGGTGTAGATACTCGACTGTCGACCTGAGAGTCTTGGGTTCGATCCTCAGTGAGGCCCATGGAATTTTCCAGGTGAAATTTGGTGCAAAGTCGTCCCACAAGTCCACCCAGCTTTAAATGGGTACCTGACTTTTAAGTTGGGGAAGTAAAGGCGGCTGGGCGTTGTGCTAACCACACAATCCCTTCATATGCCGAGGTTATAGAAACAGATGAATTCTACACTTCATCTGCCCCAGTGGCCCGTTAGGCCTGTGCTACGCCGGGTTACATCCATTTTGGAAAGATTGAACTCTATATTAATTTCAAGCGGTTGGGGAAATAATAGAATATTTTAATCAATTTGTTCATATGTTTTCTATTGAATGCAAATCTTTCTAATAAAAATGAAATAGATCAAATAAAAAATGTATGCACCTTGTCTATTAAGTATTTTGTAATTATTTTTAATGTATTTAATTCGGTAACATCTATTTATAAAAGGAATTACAACATATGTCCCTTTCTGTGGGGGTGTAAAGAAATAATTTGAACTTTTACTGTAATAGTTTTAATTACGTGGTAAATAGCAACAAACAATAACATTAAACCAAAGTGAGGCAATGTCTGATGATAAAGTAAGACATATTTCTTCAATGTCTGATGATAAAGTAAGACATATTTCTTCAATGTCTGATGATAAAGTAAGACATATTTCTTCAATGTCTGATGATAAAGTAAGACATATTTCTTCAATGTCTGATGATAAAGTAAGACATATTTCTTCGTCTGATGATAAAGTAAGACATATTTCTTCAATGTCTGATGATAAAGTAAGACATATTTCTTTGGGATATCTCATTTTTACCCTTTTTTTTTCCAAAGGTCTTTTTTTTAAAAAAACATCTCTTACTTCTGTAATGAGATTAATCGAACATAATATCAATACAGCTTTAGCCACCTGGTACATCTGTTAAGACGTGCACTATTTTATTGAAGATTTACAACTTTTGATAACTAATATGGCCTATTTTGTATTTCGTTTTTTTTTATACAATCTGAAATTCTTTGACCTGTCTCAAAAAAAAACTAGGTCAAAAGAAATCAATATATCAAAAGCCTCCAGTTTATAATCTGTTTTCTCCCTCTGTTATTTAGGCCGCTGACCACAGGTGAGCAAAGTATGTTACTACAGCTAACCGGTTTTAAAGATGTCTGACAAACAGCCTGTATTGTGTGTCTAGTCATTTGTCCTATTGATCCACAATTCATCATAACTAACTGTCCAGTCCCGTCCACCCTGTAGTTAAATAACGTGAAGATTGGTGGGGGGGGGGAGGGTTGAAAAGGGGGTAAATCTTTCTCATTTTGCTGATTTATTGCGAAACGGAAAAAAAAATCTAAACAATTTAGACCATTTAGTGAAGGTGAAATTCGAATTTTAGTGAAACAAAACAAGAGATTCGGCATTAGAAATTATAACGTGCGGGGTGGGGTGGGGGGGGGGACATTGTATATTAAAATACAATATTGTACCGATTTTAAACTAATGTTTTCTAATGCGATGTTTGAAATCAGTGTTTTTTTTATCTATATTAAAGTGATATTTCAAAATCAAAGTAGGCCTGTTGTAACATTATCAAAGTAATGTTTCAAAGCACACGTATTTTTTAGTAACTTTTTAAATTTGCTTTTTTTTAAAATATAATTTAAGTTAATTGACGGTATGTACTGGATATTACTTAGACACTAGGTAATAGATGCTACTTAGTTCAAATCTGTGTCTTGTAAATGACTTCAACACTTTGTATTGTGACTTAACCACTTGTACTGGAAGTGACTGAAATATTATGTATTGTAAATTGTAAAGTAAAACGCTACATAAGTATAATGATGCGGGGCAGCAAGCTATCATCCAGTGCTATCATCCAGTGCTATCAGCCAGTGCTATTAGCCAGTGCTCTCATCCAGTGCTATCATCCAGTGCTATCAGCCAGTGCTATCAGCCAATGCTATCATCCAGTGCTATTAGCCTGTGCTATCAGCCAGTGCTATCAATCAGCCAGTACTATCAGCCAGTGCTATCAGCCAGTGTTATCAGTCAGTGCTATCAATCAGCCAGTACTATCATCCAGTGCTATCATCCATTGCTATCTTCCAGTGCTATCAGCCAGTGCTATCAGCCAGTGCTATCATCCATTGCTATCAGCCAGTGCTCTCATCCAGTGCTATCAGCCAATTCTATCATCCAGTGCTATCAGCCTGTGCTATCAGCCAGTGCTATCAATCAGCCAGTGCTGTCAGCCAGTGCTATCATCCAGTGCTATCATCCAGTGCTATCATCCAGTGCTATCAGCCAATGCTATCATCCAGTGCTATCAGCCTGTGCTATCAGCCAGTGCTATCAATCAGCCAGTGCTGCCAGCCAGTGCTATCAGCCAGTGCTATCATCCAGTGCTATCATCCAGTGCTATCAGCCATTACTATCATCCAGTGCTATCATCCAGTGCAATCAGCCAGTGCTATCATCCAGTGCTATCATCCAGTGCTATTAGCCAGTGCTATCAGCCATTACTATCATCCAGTGCTATCATCCAGTGCAATCAGCCAGTGCTATCATCCAGTGCTCTCATCCAGTGCTATTATCCATTGCTATCATCCATTGCTATCAGCCAGTGCTATCATCCAGTGCAATCAGCCAGGGATATCATCCAGTGCTATCAGCCAGTGCTATCAGCCAGTGCTATCAGCCAGTGCTATCAGCTAGTGCTATCATCAATTGCTATCATCCAGTGCTATCAGCCAGTGCTTTCATCCAGTGCAATCAGCCAGTGCTATCACCCAGTGCAATCAACCAGTGCTATCATCCAGTGCTATCATCCAGTGCTATCATCCAGTGCTATCAGCCAGTGCTATCAGTAGGCTTCCCCGACTAATTTCCTACCGAATAAGCGTTTAGCTTTGTTAAAGTTGGGGATGCGTGGTCGAGTGGTTAGAGCACTTGGCTGTAGACCGGAGCGTCATAGGTTCGAATCTCAGTGAGAACCTTTGGACTTTTTCAGGCCCTGGTGAAAGTCCCACAAGTCCACCCAGCTTTGAATGGGTACCTGACTTTAAGTTGGGGGAAATTAAAGCGGCAGGGCGTTGCGCTATCCATATAATCCCTTTATATGCCGAGGTTATAGACACAGGTGAAGTCTACACTTCATCTGCCCAATGAACCCTTTAGGGCTTAAGGGAACTTTACTTTTGTTAAAGTTAGGTAACTTAAATATATATATTAATTCTCAGGACTCCTCTCAGGCTCATGTCCTGGACTTCTGTGGATATTGCCCCAGTCCCAACCCTGTCGTAGATATGTTTTGTATTTGTTGAACTTTTCACGTGTTGTGTGTGATCGTGGAGAATGATTGGGTGAAAGAGGTAGAAAGATATGGATCGGTTGATGTGGTCAGCTGACAGATAGTGGACTATGATGGCTAACGTGGAACGTGGATGATCGTATTGTTGCTGAAGAGATGTAGCACTTCGTGGTAGATTAGATCGTAGAGTTGCTGGAGAGATGTAGTACTTGTGTGGCATATAACGCTACGTTATTATTCTTTATTATTATTTGTGTTGTAAAAAGTATAACAAATGTTGACCATGGATCACTCGTTGTCTAATTTATGAGTGAATGGTGGAAAGCAATGATCATGACAATTAAAGGTTATGACAAGCCCCTAAAGCTAACAATTCTTGCAGACAAAACTAAATACCAAGATTAAAAAAAAATTGAAGCCGAAGATTTCTAAAGCGTTGTATTTGTTTAGTTTTCAAACGTAATTTTACTTTATAATTTAACGAATTAAGGTCTAACCACACCAACACGATGGTGCGTCAAACGCACGTTTGACGTACTAGACACGACAGGCCATTGTCGTGTCGTTTTTCGGCAAAACACACTGCCACGACGTGCGTTTTCTAAAGTATGCTCACTGACCTACACAGTTCAGCTAAAAATTCTCTTAACCCTTTCGATGCTATGACAACTATAGTCGCTCACAGTCTCGCTGCTATGGACGACTTTAGTCGCATTTTTTTTCCTACGCAAAATTGCTAATGACGACTATAGTCGCTCTCATTCATTTGTACTAAAACTAAACGTTTGTTTTCAGCCAAAGTTGGATGGGAAGTGCATTGTCTAGTTCTTCACTTGGTTCGCTTAAAAAAGATGTAGAAATATATATTTATGTTCATTTTATGGAATAATTTGACTGAAATCACAGCGACACGCCCACTTCTCGCCTTTTTTTCTGTCCCGGTGATCGGTCAAGTTTTGCTACCTGACTTTTTCTAACTGACTTTTTCTACCTGACTTTTTATTTTACCTCAGCGCATGGCTGGTTTTACCCCTACTGACTTTAGTGATTGTCGGATAGGAATGTTTAAATGTTATATTGCTAGGGCCTTGGACAGAGATTGTCATTTACTATTTGTATAATGGCAAGGGTGACAATGTCAACGATACATAATGTCAGAAATGTAATATTTAGTTATCAGTCTGTCCAAGGAAAGACGGGCCAAGACTATGCAGAGTAGAAACATTAAATTCAGCTGGGTCGGGGTATGCCAGTTTGACTATAAGGGACAGGGAGACACTTGTACAATGGAAACAGCTGACCACAAGAGATAGTATCAGCAGGGAAAGGAGTGGGCGGGGCTAAGATTTCGCTAGGACAGAGGTTACGCAGAGTACATTATTCAGAGTAGAAACACGTTCAGGTGGAGGGGGCGTGAAAGTAATACTAGTATGAGTTTTGAGATAGAAAGACAAATATTATTGCGACGTTTCTAAACTATGTCTCCACAATAGCTAACCTCCGTTTATTGTTCCATCTAAAGGAGAAAAGCGTGGTATGTTTAGACGGACTAAGAAATTATTTATGAATGGAAAACGTTACACTGTTTGGCTTAATTTGGGACTTGAAGCTAAAAGTCAGATTTATTGCTTGTTTTACAATGACATAGTGGTAACACAGCTGACCATCTCCACAAAAGAAAATAAAAATTGAGGAAAATGTATAGTATCGGTCCATCTAATAACATGAGCGTAAGATGCTAGGGATAATAATTTAGGTTATCTTTTAAACTGTATTGAAATTAAGTTTATATGCTTATTATTTTTTTCTCAAAATAAAATCACATTTTACCTTTACTTACTTTTTAATGACTTGAATCATGGAAAAACAATTTAAATAATTACATACAATACAAAATTAGACTCATTATAATTTACAACAATTTTATGCAAATGATGTGTATGGCTTACTGCGTGAAGATCATTTGTTTTTTTTAGGGGTATTTGTTTTGTCCCAGTTGTGGCTGCTAAGTTATTTTATTTTAAAAAATGTCAATACAGAAAAAACATTAAAATCATAAATTATTTGTTTAACACGATTTATATAGCGTGACTATGATTATTTCTCTAAATTCTTTCTCTCTCTCTCTCTCTCTCTCTCTCTCTCTATATATATATATATATATATATATATATATATATATATATATATATATCTATCTAACTATCTATCTCTTCTACGTGTTAATATCGCTCCTCCCAAACACCCTGAACGGTCATAATTATAGACACAGTGATACTGCCAAACCCCATTATTTGCTGGCGACTCCCATCACACTCCACCTGAACGGCTTAAGTGCAATTACTGTAACGTCGGGCGAGAGCAAGTGACAATACACGCTAAACAAATCATGTCAGACAAGTATAATGAAAAGCTTTAAATTATAAAAAAAAGATTTATTATAAATTGTGAAAACAACAACAACAAAAACAAAATGACAAATCTTGAACGTACTATAAAAATTCAAAGCAAAAGTATAAAAAAAGAACAAGACCAATTTGATAAAATATTCTGGGTACACTAAAAATGACCAACACCGTTGGTGTCCTGGGGTCACCTGAGGTCGGAAAAATAACTCAGCACAGGTAGAAAGTTTTGTATTTTGGAGCTTAGCACTGGGAAAGACAGCAAAATTTAGAGAGCTTAGCATCGAAAGGGTTAAATTGACTGCACTCACCTAAACAACTTTTACATCCCTCTGAGTTAACATGAATAAATACATTCACCTTTTTAGGCCAAAGTTAATAATAAGATTATAATAATGAGAAAATATGGTTGATTCATATATGAATCATGGGGAACTGTAGGGTTAAGTAATCAAGTTATTTATTCATTTAACCAGGAACAGCATTATTCTAATTAAGGGCTTCTTAAACTTTTGTAATTCATGACCCCATTTATGATTGCAAGTTTCTTGACGACCCCATACAAATATAAAAGAAAAATAAATTAATATTTTACAAGTTAAAAAACATTTTCTGTTAAATTGTATTTTTATCTCTCGCGACCCCAGAATTTTGCTACGCGACCCTAAATGGGGTCGCGACCCATAGTTTAAGAAGCCCTGTTCTAGTTCTATACTTATATATAGATATACAGTTCTAAACTTAGGAACTGGGAGGACCTGGAGGGGGCTTGACCTCTTTGGGGGGTCCCTGTATTTTGACTTTCTACATCATGATATGAAATAATGTACTTAATATTTAATGTAAAAAAATGTTTGGGGGCCAGGTGGGGCATTCGAGTCAGTTTGGAACCCCCACTCTCTCCCTCCTGGTTATGCCCCTGTATATATATATATATATTCATTAATATATATAGCCAATCTTAATTATAGAAAGAAAGCTACCATTATAGTATGATTATAGTATCAAAATAGAGAAATGATGTACTTTTAACAACCAAATAACTTTCGGTGACAGTAACTTCGTATCTATTTAAATTATACAAATACTATTCAACTAAGCACCAAATTCAGCTCTATAAGACTACTAAGAGCTAAATTAAGCCTCCCCTTAGGCTACTAATACAAAAAAAAGCCTGTAATCCAAAGCACTCATTGTAATCCAAACAGATTTCCAAATAAGAAATAACAGAATCTCAGATGAAAGACTTTATATATCCATACAAGTAAAGATATTCTAATGCTTATCAACTAATACTATTAGGCATCTTTATTTTTAAAATTATCATATCATTTTTGACTCATGCAAAAACACAGCTCTTTTATTGAGCTAAGTAGTGTGTAATATCTTTTAATATAAACAGTCAAACATATGATGCAGGAGTTGTCTTTTTTTATTTAGAACTAAAAACTTTCTGAATTACAAAAATGTAGGCTTTTGATACCTTGAAAACAATTTTTTTTATCCTTTGATCATAAAAAGTATTCAATTTCTCATGCCATAAAAGGTTCTAGAGATAGTATGTATTGTCACCTAAAACCATATAGAATTCTTTTTGGTTATACATGTATTCTTAAAGGCACAGAAATAACTTTTTTTAATGACAACATTTCAAAGTAAAAAAAATAATTGAATGATAAATTGCATCTTTATGATTTGGAACAACACACATTCATTTTAATTAGCAGTAAAAAGTAAAAATGCTTTTGTGTTTAATAGTTGTTTTGCATTTTAAAAAATGTAAAAAAAAAAAACTTTTTAAAAATACTTTTAATAAAATAGCTTAGATCATACAAACATTTAAATAAATTTATTCAGTTATTTAATTTTTATTCTGGCGGCCACGCTTTTATTTAATCAATATTTATACTTTTTAGTGTCGAAAGTAATTATCTTGTTTTTGTTTGTGTAGTTAGTATAAATTAATAAGTGATGTACATAGTGGAATAACAAAACTCTCAAATTTAGTAGTTTTATATTCTATTATATTGTTAAAAGAATTTCCCTTTCTTTTGTGGGTAAAGTTTATATACAACATTAAAAATAGCACACCAGACTAAAAAAAAACAGCTTCAAAACTCATTAAATTCATAAACCAATGCAAAACTTGAGATGCCATTCTGCTATATCCCTTGCCCAGCTGCCGTTACTTCCCCAACTTAAGTCAGGCACCCATTTAAAGCTGGGTGGACTTGTGGGACGACTTTGAAACAAATTTCACCTGGAAAATGTTCACATGGTTCTTACAGTGGATCGAACCCAGGACTCTCAGTTCGACAGTTGAGTATTTACACCACTCGGCCATCCGTCCCTCTTTATATAAACACTATCAAAAAATTAATCGCGAAGGTGATAATTGATTATAAATTTCCCAAAACACAGAATTGGTCTGCCACACCACCTGAGAGTTACTGTAATAAAATTAAAAGCCTATAAAAAAGATTGCAAAGTAGGTAAGGTATATACATAACAAAAAAACATGCTAATTCTAAACATTCAATTTAACTGTGATCATTGCCACAACCATGGACTAAGGAAACAGTAAAAAAAAAAGTGTTTTAGTAGAAAAAAAAAAACCCTAAATTTCATTGTTTTTTTTATGATTAGTATGAATACAAATGTAATATATATTGTTATAATTCTCTATTACATTATAATTAGCTATAATTTAGGTCATAAGTAGAAGAATGTTTTGTTTACAAAGTGAAAAGTCAACAAAAATAGTTGTGTTAAGCTGAAATATATGTCAATTAAGAATGTTATAGTTATGTTAATGTTTGGTTGTTTACAAAGTCCAAAGTCAACACATATCAAGAAAAAAAAAATAATAGTAAAATACTAAGTATTTTTAATAAGCCATAAAAATCATTAGCAAATACTGATAGGTCTAACATTATTTGAGAAAGTTAATATAAAAGCATTGAAATGAATCTCTCTAACTCTAGGTATTCAGAATTATTATTGTTTTCTTATTAATAAATGATAATTAAAATGATTATACTACCAAACAGTATGTAAATTAGCCAACTAGTGTTTACTAATAACTAATTGCTAGTATAAGAGACAATTAAACTTGAGAAATAGTATTAGAAGAATGATAAGTTTAAAAAGTCAACATTAGTCAACATATATCAAGAAAAAAATTTTTTTTACTCTAGTAACCCATTTTATTTGTAATTAGGTCTACAATGAAAGACTTAAGAATAATATTACTATTTTTTTGTTAAATAATGTCTACTTGGATAATACATAATAGTCTAGTCTAGTTTAGTTTTTAAGAGAGGGTGTTAGTATTAGACTAATAGTAATAATATTCATGCAGATACAGATGTCCAGAAATGACTTAGTTGACAAATGGGAACTTTAAGTGAAACTTGAAAGTGTTTTAAAAAAATAGGTGCAGAAAATTCTAATCATGTATTCTTTTCTTATGCACCAAATATAATAAATGGCAATGAAAACGCCAGCAGTCGGCCACCGCAATCAGCTTTATTTTTGTAAAGTGTTTAATAAAATAAAATGTTTAAAATCAATACCATGCCTTGAGTTAATTATCCTCATTGTACTGTTTTGAATAATAAAAAAAAAGATTGAGGCCTATAACTTAAATAGCTTAAAAGTTTTACATTTTCTATAATAAAAATTCATTCTTGGCTGACGTCAGAGCAAAAAAAAATGTTTTAATTTTTTTTTCAAGATCAAAATTTTCTTAATAAGGCACATTAATCATCATTCATTAAAGTATTTAAATTGAAAGTTTCAGGCTTCCATCTTTCATGGTTCAAAAGTTAAAAGAAATTTTTAGCATTAAAATGTTAATCTTGACCATCAAATTAAAAAAAGATAAGTTTTTGTTTTTAAATGAAGGCTTGATATGATAATGTACATTACTTAACTTTCACTCAAGGATCTAAATTGAAAATTTGAGGCCTGCAGCTTTAGTAGTTACAGTTTTTTTAGTATAAAAATGTTTTTCTTGGCGAGTCTCGGCCTTCAAATTCTAAATAAAAATATTTTTGTTTTGTTTATTTTTTAATAACTTTATTAATACTGGACAATAAACAAAACACATCAAAGTATTTATGTTGGAAATTTGGAGTATATACATTCTATAGATAAAAAACTGTGCAATTTTATCTGCAGCTCATTGAGACTTTGGTCAAAGTTTTTAGAGCATTTTTTTTTTATATTCCTTATGTTATGTAAAAGTGACCCCCCCCCCTTTTTTTATACCTGAAAAAAATTATAACATCTGTTCTAAAAGACATAGAACACTAAGTGTGGTATCATTGGACAGCTTGCAACCAGCTCTATCGAATTAAACATATTAAACTTTTATATTACTGTTTTGAATTTTCTCATCGTCATCGAAGTACCTAATATGTTACTAATGTTAGACTTATATAATTAGTCTTAGTAGGCTAATTACTTGAACCGGAGTAAAAAAAACAAACAAACTAGTACAGCAGAAAACTAAACATGAAATAAATTTGAATTCAGTTAAGATACATTTGACAATTGGACTTAAAACTGATCACTTGACTTATTACATTGATAGATGTTGTGATGGTTTGGTCATTGTGTGACTTGCTGTCTCGAAACATAGTCGAGTTTAATACAAACTTTTGATAATGATATTGATTAAAACAAATGTAATAATTGTGTATACTACATTTTTTTTTATATTATTAGTTTGTATCAGTGGGCGAGAAGCAGTTATTAATTATATTAAACAAAATACTTTAATACCCCATCCCCATGGCTTCGGCACTTAGTCTTAGTATTTCTCTATTTAAACACTGTCTAAATCTAAAATGTTTCACAAATAGTTATTTTTGTGATTTACTACATTATTTTTTTCAGCATGATATAATTCACTTTTCTCTTTAAATTTGAATAATTTTTTTCACAATAAAACAAATATTTTATAAAATTTCATTGTTTTAGTAATTGAATGGGTGTCGTCAAGGCATCCATTTTGTATTGTTTACAATGCGTTTTTTGAGAAAGTGCATCAAAAACGCAGACACGCACGACAGACGACGTGCCGGTCTGTGTTACCGCTCTTAAAGATTGGTTCGTGACGTCACACGGTTTTCATACGACTGACGCATGACGCATTGCGTCAAAGAAAACGCAGCGGTGTGTTTTGACTTTTATACGTGTGTATTTCTATTTATCCTGAATTTTGCATGTTTGATATATTATCTATCTATCTATCCATCCATCCATCCATCCATCCATCCGTCCATCCGTCCATCCGTCCGTCCGTCCATCCGTCCGTCCGTCCGTCCGTCTGTCTGTCTGTCTGTCTATATATCTATATGTGTGTGTGTGACATATTTCAAAGCGAGCAACTAATATATATTTATATATCCTGAATTTTAAAAAAAAAGTTTTTATTATATCCAAGCAATTATTTCCAAATGTTGTGTCTGCTGAGGAGTTGATTATTTCGATCACATCGGAAAAAAAAATGTGACCAATAGTTGTAAAGAAAATAAAGCGCCAGCGAGAGCCACTCCCACTAAACTATTTCCGGAAGTGAAGCCATAGAAATGAGGAATCGGTCTCCCTGTTTCTCCCGTTGAGAAAAAGTAAAAACCCAGAACTCTTATTTGAGAATATGAGAATATGTCTCTATATACTGAAACATTGTGATAGGATCTATTAACTATCGATAAACATCATATATATATATATATATATATATATTGTGACGAGCTAAAGTAGATTTAGAGACAAAGACAATGCCCTTCGACGTTTTAATATAATAGATATCTAAGTATTAGGCTTAATGCGAATAATGGTGACAAGGTGACAGACGACTTAGGACAAGGTGGTGAAACAATAGAATAGTAGACAGCAAAGGTGTGAAGACCAGGAGGCGACGTCGGACAGTCTAGTAGGTTAACAATGGTGACCAGGTGACGCTCCTAGAAAGATTAGATAGTTAGGACCATACTGAATAGACTGACGTACATAGAGCACGGACGTTAGCGTATAAATACGACTGGATTCGGACATTAGTTAGTTACGAGGAGTTAGAGAAGAGAGATAGTTACGAGTCATAGTTAGAGAGAAGTTCTTGGTTATGAGGAGTTTTAGTGAAGAGACATTTAGAGATAGTTACGAGAGCGACGAGAATAGTTTAGAGATCTTTAGTTAGTCAGAGTTGAGGCAGAGTGAATTATTGAAGTGTATTCATTTATGGACTTGTTGTATTCTGATGTACATTTATGTAAATAAATCGTTGTACTAACAACGCAACGAGTTTGATTGGTTTTTGAGTTGTGACAAAGGAGTGAGCAAATAGGAGTGAAAAAATAAATTAAAAAAAAAAAAGCCAAGTTTGGTTGTGGATCAAACTCAAACTAATTATAGAGACCAATAATTGGATAATCGATTTGAATTGAGGGATACAATCATACATTTAAGTCTGCTCCACATATTAGATGTTATATGGCGGTCTACTGTAAGAAAAATTTTGTTTTTGAATAAATATAGTGCATTATTTTTAATACGGGAAAATGATTTTAAAAAAGATTTTTATATTAATAACCATTCTTTTTACATACAATAAAAAACAACAACACGAACAGATACTGTACTAGTTGCAAGTACCCGGCTTTGCCCGGGTTTAAAATAAGGTTTTCTGTTTACCTTCTGTTTTCTCCCTACCCCCTCTCTCCCTTCCTCTCTCCCTCCCCCCTCTCTCCCTTTCCCTCCCTTCCTCTCTCCCTCCCTCCCCTCCCTCCCTTTCCCTCCCTTTCTCCCTCCCTCTCTCCCATCTCTCTCCGTCCCTCTCCCATCTCCCTCTCTCCCCTCCTTCTCTCCCCCCGTACATCCTCCTCCCTCCTCCTTCCCTCTCTCTCCCTCCCTGCCCCCTCTTTCTCTTTATCTCTCCCTCCCCTCTCTCCCGTCCTTTCTTTCTCCCTCTCCCCTGCTCCTTCTCCCATCTCCCTCTTTCCCTCTCCTTTTCTCCCCCTGTCCATCCTCCCTCCCTCCCTCCTTCCTTTCCTATCTCCCCCCTGCCCCCTCTCTCTCTCTCTTTATCTCTCTCTATCTCTCTCTCCTCCCCCACTCTCTCTCTCTCTCTCTCCCTCTCTCTCTCTCTCTCTCTCTCTCTCTCTATATATATATATATATATATATATATATATACTTATTATTATGGCTTCACACTTCTTCTAAAATTCTTCTTCATTCCTTTACCTTCCTCAAACTGTACAAATCAGAGAGCATGAAAAAACATCAACAATTCTTTGCATCACAAAGGCACAATACAGCACCAGCGCGCAAGTTCTATTCGATTATCGGGAAATGACGTCACAGAGGAATTTTATTTATGGCGCCGTCGAGATTACTTTAATATAGTAAAATACTAAAATAAAAAAAAATTAATTACAATTAAACTACCCATCGAGATGAAACGAAACCTGTCCTATAACCTTCCCCATGTAATTATGTGTGTGTGTAACAAATTTCACGTTATTGGATTGTCTGGATCTAGAGTTATAAGGGAACAGACAGACAGACAACAAATGCGTCTTATAAGTATAGAGATTAGTCCCTATACTTGAGACCAAGTATTAAAGATAGGCTATATATTTTATGTTGGCTACACAAACACCTACTGTATTGGTCCCTATACTTGAGACCAAGTATTAAAGATAGGCTATATATTTTTTGTTGGCTACACAAACACCTACTGTATTGGTCCCTATACTTGAGACCAAGTATTAAAGATAGGCTATATATTTTATGTTGGCTACACAAACACCTACTGTAGTAGTCCCTATACTTGAGACCAAGTATTAAAGATAGGCTATATATTTTATGTTGGCTACACAAACACCTTGCGGATATTTCTTTTTTTATTATTTTAAATCATGTTTTTCATATCCAGTGTCCGTGTTTCGACGACAAAAAAAAAAGCGCGTGAACAAAAATATCATTGAACTTTTGCTATAAAAAACCTGGCACTGTAAATAATGTCGCTCTACTGTCGTCTTGCGTCTAAAAGCAATGGTGTCAAATATGTGCTCGCTGTCAGCTTCAAACTGCGTCACAGGCGACAATATAAAACATTCAATCCAGTTGCCAACTAAAAAATCGCTGATCGCTTCACTTCTTTCTATTTATAACCGAGGAAGAATAAAGCGGGCAACACTCTCTTTCTCTTGTTAGTGTTGTGTTAACTGGCGGATCTTGGTGGAGTTAGCGTTTCTCTATCCAGCCTGATGACGCAAATCATTTTAATAACCTCCTTTACGTGAATTATTAGCCTTTAACCAAAAAAGAAAGGGGGGGGGGAAATCACCCAACATTTTTATTATTTGTAAACTTCTAAACGACCAGCTAGACTAAATTAGCAATTAATCTAATAATGAAATGAAAAAAACAAACGGGGAAGATATTGTTACAGTGTAATAGACTAATAGTTATAACCAGTTTTCTCTCTCCCTTTTTCCTTCCCCCCCCCCACCCCCCAAAAAAAAAATAAAGCATTGATCACTGACTTCCTAGTTTACGCCTATAAAGTAGGCATATTTTCTATGAGGACATTTTAAAGTGTCATGATAAAAATAATATTATTTATAGAACGTTTGAGCATCAGATATTGTCCTGAAATTAAAAGACTCTTCAGACTGTAGGCTAGAATGAAAACAACTTGAAAACAATAATAATTTTAAAAGACATTTAATTCACGAGAAGGACGGACTGGCATTCAATTTTAGATATATCTATTTATATCTTTTAGGGATTTAACTCTCAACTGTTGTTCATTTTCGGCCATTTTTTTAAGCTGATTTCAGGGTGTTTTGTAAAACTAGGCATTTTTCATTATGTTATAAGCTACCTAGTGAAGTTATACGTCGTTAAATTTGGAAATGAATAAGCTATTTGATGATATAAAACTTTTGATATAATAGAAATTTGTAATTTTGTAAAATTATAGTGTAAATGATTTTTTAAATTATTTTTTTAACTAAAAATACAAAGACATCACAAACGGTAAGAATAAAAAAAAAGGTATGAAGAATTTAAACAAAATCTTTATTATTTACATAAACATTATTCATGTGTACAACACATAAATAAATTTGGACGTAAAATTATGATAAATTTTGTTTATTCAACTTTAAATGATACTATAGAAATTGGAAAAAAAATAAGGACTCATGCCTCTAGAGTGAAAAAAGACATGTAATTTTAACACAATGTTAGACAAAACAAAATTGATCATTAAAATTTCTATATTATTATTATAAGTGACAGGAAACACATTTAAATGAATAAAAAAATAAAGTATTCCACCATTTATTTGTTTTTCTAAGGATATTATACTTATTTTAAAGTTGATCACTTTTGTCGCCCCTTCCATATTAAAAAAATCACCAAATTTCACTTTTCCCAAGAAATCACGCTTAGTCACCAAACAGCCCGGCCTCAAATACGCGCGAAGCACTCCCTTTTTTGACATTTTGTCAAAAAAGGGAGCCACAGCGACAAAAATTGCTAGTGCATTATGACTTTTTTCAAAATAAAACTTGGAATATTTTACCAAGTACCAAATTTTTACAAAAATAAAAAATCTATATTTCTTTGCCACTGTATCCCAGGGTTGGTGTTGCACATATATAATAAAACATAAAAAAAAATTGACCAAAAGTAAAAATATAAAGAATTATAACGTCCTAAAAATTGTCGCTCACCGGTGGTCGAAAAGTCAATGCTACGATGGTTGAGAGTTAATGATTGGTTATTCTCGCAGTGCCTCCGCAGTAGGGAGGCGTCCCAAATACTTGGGGGTGGGGGTGGGCGGTCTTCACTTTAAATTTTTACTCTTGTTTATTTATTGATCTTAAAATTTTTGGACTTGATTCATTGAACACGCTCTGTCGGTTTGTGAATATGTCTGGATGAAATTTTGTAATCAGTTTTGAACCCACCTACCATCTTTCGATTTCTTGGAACATTTCCCGTACTTGCTTGCTTTCGATGACAATACGATATTCAACGATTAAGCCCATCAATTTGTGTTCCATCATTCTCTAATCTGCCTTTCATTTGTATCAACCCAGACAGAGCCTCGCAATGATAAACATTTAGCTGTGGACACAGATATTTATACATCTGTATCAGAGACGAGGCGTGATTGTTGCCGGTCAGTCATATATATGGAAATGATATACAATGGTACTGTGTTTATTGAATATAGTTAGCATATTCATTCATAATAAAATGACTACAAATTTAAATTTATATAACTTTCATATATATATATATATATATATATATATATATATATACCGTATATGTTGTTAGTCTAATAATTTATACAAATATATAAATGTATGTTAGTTTATGCTTTGTATATAGCGTAAAAACATCAATACATTTTTGTCAATACTCACGCCTCGTCCCTGATCTGCACACACATGTATTAACTGATCTATAAACACATATATTCATTGATATATCGGCATTCCCAAATTATATAGTTATAGTTACCTGGTCTAGGAAATAAATACCATGATCTGTCTGGGGGGGGAAGATCATTGGTGTCTCCTGGGGTGGGGAAAGATCATTGGTGTCTCCTGGGGGGGAAAGATCATTGGTGTCTCCTGGGGGGGAAAGATCATTGGTGTCCCCTGGGGGGAAAGATCATTGGTGTCTCCTGGGAGGGGGGAAAGATCATTGGTGTCTCCTGGCAAGGGAAACAATCAATCTTTTGCGACAATGACAATACCATGGTCAATGAGGTTTAAAAGAGACTCTGGTACTAGCAGCTGGCGGTGTTGACGGATGTGTTCGTCACACATCACACTTCCAATCTGTCACGCTCAATCCCGCTTTCGTAGCCTGCCATTTCTAGTGGAGGGGGGGTTAGGCACAACACACACCCTTCCTTCTGTCCGTGGGCAACACTGTGACCACACCATTATGGCCGATCAGCAGATAACATATAACATGCTTGTCTGGGCAGTCTAGGCAAGTGCTAAAATCTCCCTTTTCTGCATTATAGGAGGATGTAGAAGGAACACTCCCGTAGCCGCAATGTAGACTTGTCAGACACACAGCATTCGCCACCAATAAGGCTGTCCTGCGAGCAGAACCGCAATGTAGACTTGTCAGACACACATCATTGGCCATCAATAAGGCTGTCCTGCGAGCAGAGGCGCAATGTAGATTTGTCAGACACACATCATTCGCCATCAATAAGGCTGTCCTGCGAGCAGAGGCGCAATGTAGATTTGTCAGACACACATCATTCGCCATCAATAAGGCTGTCCTGCGAGCAGAGGCGGAGAAAAAAATAGCTATAGACATATATGTTTATTAATCTCAAGAAACATATTTAAATTGATCTATAGACACACACACACACACACACACACATATATATATATATATATATATATATATATTGATCTATAGACACATTCACTGATCTTAGACACAGATATTCACTGATCTATAGACATATATTCACTGATCTATAGACACATACACTGATCTATAGACACATTCACTGATCTATAGACACATTCACTGATATATAGACACAGATATTCACTGATCTATAGACAGATATTCACTGATCTATAGACACATATATTCACTGATCTGTAGACACAGATAGTCACTGATCTATAGACACATTCACTGATCTATAGACACAGATATTCACTGATCTATAGACACAGATATTCACTGATCTATAGACACAGATATTCACCGATCTATAGGCAAGATTTTTACCGATCTATAGACACATATATTCACTGATCTGTAGACACAGATAGTCACTGATCTATAGACACATTCACTGATCTATAGACACAGATATTCACTGATCTATAGACACAGATATTCACCGATCTATAGGCAAGATTTTTACCGATCTATAGACACATATATTCACTGATCTGTAGACACAGATAGTCACTGATCTATAGACACATTCACTGATCTATAGACACAGATATTCACTGATCTATAGACACAGATATTCACCGATCTATAGGCAAGATTTTTACCGATCTATAGACACATATATTCACCGATCTATAGACACAGATATTCACTGATCTATAGTCACAGATATTCACCGATCAAAGACACAGATATTCACCGATCTATAATACTGGTATTCGTAAAGCCGCTGTCAGCCATATTTTTTTATTAAAGAAAATAATTAAAAAAAAGAAATGATGCCGCCATAGGAAACTATTATTTCCAGATGGACAGATAAGAGAGTATCCAAAAATAAAAAAGCATTAAACTAAAAATAAAACTCTACTGACTGTCGAAAATATTGTTGATCTAATAAATTGACAGTTGGGATAATTTTCGGAGAAACGGAAATGATTTTTCTTCAAATACATTGATTAAAAGTTCAATAATACATTGTGCGTCATTGTACGTCTGCTTTTGCCATCTCTACCAATTATATGGACGATAAAACCGAACACTTTCTGGTCCAAAAGACTTGAAGTAAAATATTTTTGTTGTGAGCCCACGCCATCTCAAAGTTTGATTGAATTCGGGCAGACTAAACAGATTTAAAAATTATGATTTTTGTTTATTAACTGACCTACATTTATTTAAAAAAAAACAATCGCTCTTTTGACAAAGAAATATTTTTAACAATTGATAGACGGTTTTTGATAGACGTTTTTTGATAGACGTTTTTTGATAGAAGTTTTTTGATAGACGTTTTTTGATAGACGTTTTTTGATAGACGGTTTTTGATAGACGTATTGATAGACGGTTTTTGATAGACGTTTTGATAGATGGTTTTTGATATACGTTTTAATAGACGTTTTTTGATATACGTTTTTTGATAGACGTTTTTTGATAGACGTTTTTTGATAGACTTTTTTGATAGACGTTTTTTATAGGCGTTTTGATAGACGTTTTTGATTAACGTTTTGATGGACGGTTTTAGATAGACTTTTTTTTGATAGACTTTTTTGATAGACTTTTTTTTAAAAATGAAGTTGTGAGTCCCCCTAGTTCTAGAATCTAGATCGGGGTGGGCTAACTTTTTGGATCGTGGGCCACATTAAGTTCGTTAATTTGACCATCGGGCCGGACCAGCGTTGAAGTGAACTAAAAAATAATTTGTCGTAACTTGACTCAAAAAGCTAGCGCCCCCTATTGCTATGCTTCATCATGAGACGAGCGGCGGGCCATGGGCCAGATTACACAGTTCGGCTGGCCGGATTTGACACGCGGGCAGTGGTTCGCTCTTTGACATTACTTTTTTTTTGTTGCTTTTTATTTATGCTAAGATCCCCTCGATTGCCGTCTGCCGAATCTATTTTTAGATAATTTATTTGAACCCTTCTTCCGGGTTATGTTTTGTTAGCTATCCATTGAATAAGCAACTCACGTGACCTATTTTGTTATTTATTGAGTTCAGTAATGATGAAGAAGTCCCGTAAAATCTTTGAAGTCTACATTTTTTTTTTTGTTTTTATATATGTCCTTACTTTGGAGTCACTTGCTGACTTAGTCATGGACAACAAATCTTGACCGACATCCCAGCATACAGATACATGAAAAATTATTTAAAAGTATTAGATTCTACATATTAAGTTTAAGGTTACGACCTGCGAACTCTGACATATCTTGAAGTAAACTTCCGTTACTTCATGATGCACTGTGCATTCACTGCAGCTGCTCTTGATGTCCATCTCTATTGTATGTGTGACCTTTCAATGTTACATGCACATTACTACTGATAATATTTTTTTAATTATTATAACGCAGTGGCTACGGTTCCAAGGAACGGGACTCCGTAATATTTTTGCCGGGATCCAACTATAGATGCGCATGCGCTTTTGCGCTCTAGACGGACTTTATTTTTTTCACGGCTGTAGATGTGCGCATGCGCGATAGCCGGACTCCGAATTTTTTTTTCGGATTCTGGTTATAGATATTGCTCCTAACCCTAACCCTATCCCTAACCCTAACCCCCTAACCCTATTCCTAACCCTAACCCTAGCCCCGAAAACAAAAAATATGCAATAATAAGCAGTCCGTCTGACGCGCATGCGCATCTATAGCTGGATCCCGAACCGTTATTATAATGGAAATGGTTCGCAATCGACTGAACAGACATTTTTTTCTTCCATTTTACAGACGTATTTTAAACAAAATTAAAGTTCATTTGTGTAAGAAGCTCATAGTACATTATGTACATATTTAGCACTATGATTTGCAGCTTATATGTGTGTCTGAACGATATGTGTTCACGAAAGATCACAGATGTAGATTAAAAACCACGGAAGGGCCACAGTGGGTTCTTAAGTTTGATTGAAGATTGATTTATCAGCAGTATAGCCAGTAGTGTTACAAGGGCGCCGAACTAAAGGGGCGCTGAAATAGTAATCTTGAAAACAATATTCAGCCTCTAGGCCAGACAAGCAATTTATGACCCGTAGACAAGTATGAGCCGTTTGACAGTACATTCCCCTCCGTTCTTTTACATCGATAGCGTTTACATTTAATTTATGTTAGTTCATATAGAACATTAAAAACACTCAGTATTCGTCTACTCCTGGTCAATGTTCCCTCTAAGCTGAGCGCGTGAGCGATCGCTCACACGAATTCAGAGCGTCGCTCATACTACACGTACGATCGCTCACTCCGACGGACGACATCGCTTAAATCGCTCACAAATTTTGGCCTCAAACAAAATGTCGCTCAGGGACAAAAATATTTGCTCACTTCATACCACACCTTAGAGGGAGTATTGCTCCTGGTCCTGGTCCGGATATGATTTATATTGGAATCAAATCTATTCACAACTCGAACGATTTGATATGAGATATGACTGCAAAGTATAATGAGGTAAGACTGCACACAATAATGAGGTAAGACTGCACAGTATAATGAGGTACGACTGCACAGTATAAGGAGGCACGACTGCACAGTATTTTAGCAGTAGTTATTCTCGATTACATTTGAATGCTTTATATCACGTGACGAATTCTAACCACGTGACTGCTCCAACATATCGAGTTACAATAATTTGATCAAATATAGAACACAAAAATATCTTGCCTTGAGGGCAAGATGAATTAACGAATGTATTACAAATAAAACAATTGCCCTGTATAGAATAACTACAATCAAGAGAAGAGACTGATATGAGTTCATTAAAAATGAAACATTCGATCATAAAGACTAAAATAATTTTACCGATCCTAAAGACTAAAATAACACTAATGTCTATTTTAGTCCGTCTAAGGCCAGTTAAAATAAATCAGCAAAATAAACGTCCGTAATTTTATCATTAAGTTATTCCTAAAACCACTATCATAATACAGACTCCACATAATCCATACATGCATGCCTAACCACTGTCATAATACAGACTCCACATAATCCATACATGCATGCCTAACCACTGTCATAATACAGACTCCACATAATCCATACATGCATGCCTAACCACTGTCATAATACAGATTCCACATAATCCATACATGCATGCCTAACCACTGTCATAATACAGACTCCCCATAATCCATACATGCATGCCTAACCACTGTCATAATACAGACTCCATGTGATCCATACATGCATGCCTCTCATATCCAAGACAAAGAAATCAAGTCGCGTTTATTTAGCCTGCTTATTTGTAAATAGTGGTGCAACGTGTAGTATAAGGTTTGCGGTTTTTTAAATGTAAGTGAACTTGCCAATGGGTGTCAGCACTGGGCGATAATTATATTTAATGTATGAAAAAACAGTTTCATTTATGTTTGTGTTGCCAAAACAGCTTCACAGATATATACATACATACATATATATTATAGCTGCTGTACGATTGATCGCAATCAACGCATGATTAAAATTTTTAATCGCAAATTAACGCACTTTTTAATCGACACAATATAACACATTTTGTTTCTATTCAAACATGTAAGTTAGAATATCATAGCATAAAATTGGTATAATAAGCTATTCAGATTAATTTACGAAAGAGGTATAATTAATTGTAACAGATTTATTAAGCATCAGCACTAATGTCTGTTGAATTAGTTATTGAGACCAGTTTATTGACATGTATCAATCACGTCAAGTGATGCGAGTTATTTTGTTTTTAATCAACAACAATGCCAAACAAGTGTTTTTCTCGTACCGTAGGTTCCGAGCTAATGACGTATTTCAACCCCTCTCCCCTCTATTCCTGTCATATTTTGCTACACTTTGCCCCCACGTATGTCTTGTTTACCCAACCCTCCACTACCGTACCAACCCCTTCACTTCCCATTCCAAAACAAATACACACGCCATTTATATCTCATATGTGCCTTTTCCTTCATAACATAATAGTATAGCCAGAAAGTACTTACTTGCTCACTTATTATTAACGCGTTTTTTTTTTATTCCCCCCCCCCCTTTCCCACCCTGTTAGATTTTTGACACTCTTAGCAGCTTCTCTCCCCACAAAGATGACGTTACTACCAACCGTACCGTACCCCCTCTGTCCCATTTTTCCAAATCATGGCACCTGTCAATCAACCAGATGTTCACTAATGGTATCATTGAGTGTCATAATTATTATTAAGAAAAGACAATCCTATTGTTTCAAGTCATGTAGCTGCTATGATTTTACGTAAGCGTGACAGTTTCTGTATTCGGTGGATTTTTTTTTCCTTTTTTTTAATCTCGCCTGATCTAGTTATGGTTATAGAATTGGATTATTTACTGATTACTGAAATGACAACATTTGGCTAAAATTTAACGCATCTAGGTGTTTGCGTTAAAATGTAATCGCATATGTTTAACACATAAATTACGCTTTAATTGCAGTTAAAAACAGCCCGATATAAAATATTAAATTTATCCCAGTGTCACAATAATTCTGAAAAATACAACCACTGTCTCGTGTACAGTCTAGACCTTGATTGACAGGTGTCATGTATATGAAACCATTAGTGCAGCTGTTGCAGACGTGACCGGCCTAATGCTGTATTATCAAAATGCAATAAAAAATTTTGCGCAAAAAATGATAATACAAAATGTCTAGCATGTCGTTATTTTGATCTAGTTTTAACCTGGCTCATTATACACTTAATTTATTTTTTTACCTTCAAGTTGACTTCAATAATACACTACAGTATATAATGTAAACTAGTGAATGAAACTTTTCTCTTTTTACATCGACCGGGAATGGAGCAGGAGGTTTACTTGTCGAAGGGCTATAAAACAAAAACATCTTCATTTAAATTACAAGTGGGGATTTTGTCGACATTTCTGGGGTAGAGGGTGTATGCAGATTGCGACAGGGTGGGGTGATAGATCTACTTAATAAGTGAACAAACCTTAACTTCAAATTTGTTGAGTGAAATACTGTTATTTATCGATTTCTTGAACTTGCAATATTTTGGTCAAATTAACGCATTTAGGTGTTGCGTTAAAAATTTTAATCGCAAATTTTTTTTGACGCGTTAATCGCAAATTTATATATATATAATATATGCTCCCAAAACAGTTTCACAGATATATACATATATATATATATATATATATATATATATATATATATATATATATATATATATATGCTCCCAAAACAGTTTCACAGATATATACATATATATATATATATATATATATATATATATATATATATATAATATGCTCCCAAAACAGTTTCACAGATATATACATATATATATATATATATATATATATATATATATATATATATAATATATGCTCCCAAAACAGTTTCACAGATAAGTGTGCTGCAAAAACAGTTTCACAGTCAGGTGACTAAATAATTTCATATCGTAGGTCGTTTACTGTTTCATATACTTAAGATTCTCTCTCCCTTCTGTCAAACTCTACCGTATCATATATTTATGCTAGAGATCATCTCTCCCCTAGAAGAAACGAATGGATCTTGGAGATCAATACAGAATGCTGCTAATAAAGGAGAACAAGAAATAAATAAATAGTATAATATAAAGTATAGATCTTCAGACAAGAAAATGAAATAAAAAATGAAGTCAATTGTAGTGGCGATTGCGTCACTGACGTACTAGATGTACAACCACTAAATACAGTTGGACTATTATTACTACAGGTGGGTGGACAACTTACTGACCTGATTCCTGTGACATGGTCCGTGTAGCTGCATTTGTACAGATGACTTTAAATTTTAATCGCAATTAGACGGTTTAGCGAGAGAGTGGGTGAGAGAGAGAGAGAGAGAGATAGATAGATAGAGAGAGAGAGAGAGAGAGAGAGAGATCTTACATCTGTAAATTTGGAATACATGAAACAAATGACCGATCTTACAGATTTAACTATATTAGCAACGAATAGAGTTTAAAAGACAAACACAATTTATAAAATATTAAATGTTTTCATTTCATTTATACAGGGGATACAATATGGCGCTCAATATTTTATTTAGTCTATAATCTAAACCGAAGAAATCATTTTTTTTTACTATTTAGTACATTTTAATCAAAGTTTTTATTGTTTTTTTTTTTTAATTTCTTACTGCTCAGTGTTAAAAAATGAACTCCCCCACCCCTCACAATAGTCAACTACCATACTACACATTCATTACATTTAAATTATATGAACTAAACTAAATCTATTTACATTTACACTTGTCTCGACCCGTACGTCTCATGTAAAGTCTGATTGTTGGCTCTTACCCAGGGGTTCAACCCTGACAGCCGCACTGAACGGTCTGTTCTAGTTAGGACGGGCCACCAGACTGATGTTTATCTGTAAATTTATGAAGGTAAATGCATTATATTTTTTTACTAGCTGTACCCTGCAAAACCTTCGCATAGAGTTACATTCCCTTTGGTTTGATCAGTAGGCTAGATTATTTTTGGTTTCGGACAGATCCGATTTTATCATGATTTTATTACTATTGTTTTCGTTGGACGATTTTAAACTGGAATACTTTTGTATTAATTCTTTACTTTCGATTTAACGCAGAACCCACAACGCTATTATTTGTATAGATGGTTGAAATGAACTACTCACACGGCCGCATATTGCACACCTCTGATTTTGCGGGTGAGTTTTGAGAAATTCTGTTATTCTATACGGAGTCCATCCAGTCTTTCCCTTCTGTATTTTTTTTTATTCACCAACGTTTACTGTATTCTACCGAGTCAATGACCTGCGTCTATTTCACTACTGGTCGTGGTTCACAGGCATTCTATTTATTGTTCACGGTCTAATGACCACTTCCGCACTTTGACGGAAGTGATGTAATGTTTATAAATAGATTTTTCACCGGTCATCAGATTGACAGTTGTTGTTTTTCCCTGTTATTCATATTTCCAAACACGTCAAATTAATAAAAGTATTTTGATTAAAAAAAATGTACACAGGGCAAAAAATACCGTTTTGAATTTAAGGACGGCGTAATTTGTACTGACATTGATGACATATAAATCATAATTCATACACTTATTAACAATCGGTATTCATCTTGCATTTCATCTTGTAAACTGATTAATTGTGTCTTTGTGACATTAATACACACGATAGCATCCTGTTCGACGTAAGAGTGCTATTAATAGACATTGTGTGGTGAAGAAAAGGTGAGAAGGAAATATCATGTCTTCACCACTCAGGGCGTTGACAGAGAATTTCACATCGTTTTTTTTTTCTGGTCCATTCCACTCCCTTCTCGCCTTAACTGTTTAGCAATGACCGTATCAGAGGCGTAGCGAGAGGTGGGCAGGGGAGGGAGGCGGGCATCATGCCCCGGGCGCTGCTCGAAAAGTTTTCGAATGTGGGGGCGCTAAAAAGGTATTGTGCCCCGGGCGCGAGTTAAGCTCGATACGACACTGGACCGTATGACCATACCGTTGGGCAGAATTGGTCCGTTCGACTCCCTCACGTGAAACGATTCAGTGTAGTCTTTACTGGACATTTTGAAATAGTAATGTCGACATTCTTTTTTTTTTTAAAGTTATTCCCCTTTAGTTCCGATTAGTTCTTTTGGCCAGATTTAGTTAGATTTTCATTTCATTTGCGGAAAATAATTTGTTAACATAAACTGAGCGATCAAGAGTTGATGAAGTTCTTCATTGGTTCATGCTGTACGTCTATGTATGTGTTGGTACTTCTGCTTGACCTTATTCACTAAAACTGTTACACTATTTCAACGGTTGGTCATCTGCTTCATCATTTCATTTACTGACATTGGTCATATGGTACACAATCTCATGTACTGGTTATCTCCTACATCTGGTAGAATCAAATGTGTGTTGGTCTTCTGTCATTTCATTTACTGACATTTGTCATATAGTACACAATGTCATGTAATGGTTATCTCCGTCATATGGTAGAATCAAATGTGTGTTAGTCTTCTGTCATTTCATTTTTTTTTGGTTATTTGTTATATTTTTTACATCACTTCATATATTGATTATCTGCTACATCTTCGACACACATGCCATGTGATAGTTGTATATGACAATTACAGTATCGTTGTGTTTGATGATCATCTGTCATTTCAAACACTAATCATGTGTTATTTCATTTGGTGTTTTGGTCATCTGTAATTTCATACTCCAGTCATGTGTTACTTCACGTGTTGTTTTGGTCATCTGTAATATCAAACATCAGTTATGTGCTACATCATCGTGTGTGTAATCATCTGTCATCACACATCACTTTGTTTGCTTGTACACAATTTCTTATGTCATTGGTCTGAGTTCTGACTATCACCGAACTCGTCAATCAATGGAACAATCAAGTAGACATGACGTGTAAGTTCCTTGTATGAATTATAAACTGAATGTTTCATATCCACCTGACCACATTGTTAGCACTAGCAGTGTCTTCAAAATGTATGAATTATAAACTGAATGTTTCATATCCACCTGACCACATTGTTAGTACTAGCAGTGTCTTCAAAATGTATGAATGGTGTTTTCGTGCGCATCGTATTATATTACTGTACTTTACTGTACACACACTCATATTAACCTGTCAATGTCCATAAGCAACATAATGTCACATACATATATAAATCGATGTTTATTTTCAGAGGCGGCCTTAGGTCTGTTGGGGTCCCGGGGAGGGGGCAGATGGAGAAAACCTTTCCTTGAAAAACCTCAACCATCAAAACGTGTAGAAATTGGTTTTAACGGTTAAGGCTTTGTGGGGCTTTTCACATGGGGCCCCAGGGCGCCTGACGGTAAATACGCCTTTTTGTTTAAATAAAAAAAAATTCTCTCCGCATATAGATATATGTATATGTATGTATAACCATAGACACTTCAAACTTAAATTTCTGTCCATTCAAGTATTATTAGTACATACACAAAGTCTCTCTGTGAGAAACTGAATAGGCCTACTTCCCAAATAACATTAGTAAAATGCTACAAAGATATCAGCTGAAAACATTCCTACATCCAATACACTCCAGCCACACACAACGTACCCACGCAAACACACACACACACACGGACAGTACACCCCCACACTCACCCACACATTGACTTACACACACAATGACATTTATAATCAATCGATATAATAAGACGTATTTTTTCTTTTTTTTTTTTTGTTAATGTTTTGTTTCTGTTTGCTTGTTGTTTTGGCTGGCTGATGTCTGTGTAATATTGTTGTTTTGGCTGGCTGATGTCTGCGTAATAACTGGCTGATGTCTGTGTAATAAACGTGTATCACCAAAGAGATGACAAACAACAATCACTGTTCACGTTATACCATAAAGTGTATCTCCAATGAGATGACAAGCCAACATCTTAGGTCTGTTTTCTCCAGATACTCAACGCAAATGAAACCCACGAGCCTAGCAGTGATACTAGACTTGTATCACACATTAAATGATAAGTCAACAAAGCAGTGATACTAGACGTGTATCACACATTAAATGATAAGTCAACAAAGCAGTGATACTAGACGTGTATCACACATTAAATGATAAGTCAACTAAGCAGTGATACTAGACGTGTATCACACATTAAATGATAAGTCAACTAAGCAGTGATACTAGACGTGTATCACACATTAAATGATAAGTCAACTAAGCAGTGATACTAGACGTGTATCACACATTAAATGATAAGTCAACTAAGCAGTGATACTAGACGTATATCACAAATTAAATGATAAGTCAACTAAGCAGTGATACTAGACGTGTATTGCTAATGAGGGATGTGAAAACAGATAACAAAATAAAAAGAAAGTCAAAATATCTGGTCCAGGTATCTAAAAAGCAAGTCGTCCTTTTCACCTTTGTTTTAATGGAATCATCGGGGATTCTCAATTGTTCTTCGCATAGACACTTCAACATTTCAAGGCAAGATGTAAACAAATTTATACTAGTTTTGATTTCAACTGATGTTAAAGAAGTAAAACCTTTGACTCAAGATTTAAATTATTGTGATTGTTTAATTCATATTATTTTTAGAGTACAAAAGTCCAATATCTGCTGTAGCCCAACATCTGCTAAAGCCCAATATCTGATGTAGCACAATATCAACTATAACCCAATATCTGTTGTAGCCCAATATCTGTTGTAACCCAATGTCTGCTGTAGTACAATATCTGCTGTAGCCCAATATCTGCTGTAGCCCAATATCTGCTGTAGCCCCACATCTGCTGTAGCCCAACATCTGCTGTAGCCCAATATCACATGTAGCCCAATATCAACTGTAGCCCAATATCAACTGTAGCCCAACATCTGCTGTAGCCCAATATCTGTTGTAGTTATAACTAATATAATGTCCCTGTGTGAGTGGGCTCCTAATCATGAATACAGCTATCAGTTATGAATGGAACTATGTGCCCTTATCACGAGGGTGGGCTAACATCTTGACTCGCGGGCCACATTGGGCTCGTAAATTTGACCGGCGGCCCTGACAAAAATCAGATGGATGGACGAAGACGTCAGAACAATAAACAGTCTGGCGAACCAGATTTGGCCCACGGGCCGTAGTTCGCCCAAGACCACCTTAGTATATCCCCATCAAATGTCATGGTAATTGGGAGCACATCGGAGGTCAGAGGTCAATGCGGACTAGAACCAGCAACCATCCCCCCGCCATCACCGAGTCGTCCGTGACGAATGACGCAGGGAGGGTACTGCGTGTTGTGTGTCAGCACAGGGCGCCGAACTAGGAATGGGGCGCCGAAAGAGCACCATTAAATGCTTTTTTTGCACTTTGCGGATTTGTTGGGAGGGCTCCAAAAAGTGTAACTCGCCCATGCATGCGCGACAATACCTGGCTACGGCTCTGAACTATTGGCTCACACAACAGCCAATGACCGTTCAGTTAAACACTTCCATTCCATGTCAACTTGGTAAGTAAACACAGAGAAAAGAATGAATATACAATTCCCGAGTCTCTTCTCCCCCCATGTCTCACCGAGAGACAGAAACTGTGAGACCCGCTGTACTAAAGCGCGCGGTCAAGTGAACCTGTCGTAGGTGGTGGATGCGGTGATGAAATACACTTACGCCCACGCTATATCTTCCCATGTCAGCTTTCTATTTCTCTACACATGCCGGTGAATGGCAAACAATGATTTCAATCCGAGTCAACATATTCCGCTGGAACAACATCGGCTGTCCAATACAACAATAATATTTAAAAAAAAAACTTAAAAAAAAAAACCCATTTAATTATACCGATTATTTAGCTAGTTTTTATTTTTTTTACAACCTGGGGTTTTTTTTTTAAATCTAATATTTTCATTCGTGTGTTGTCTTGTAGTTCAGCTAAGTTGCATAATAACTGCTGAGACAAAAATTGTTTGTATACAATCTATTTGACAAACAAATGTCTAAACTCTGTAAATATTTATATATAAAAAAAACATTAGACAAATGGATATTGATTTTTTTTATCCAGCTTTTTTGTTTGTCTTTTTCTTTCTAAATCAATATTTACATTGTGAGATAGAAGTTTCTAAATCTCCGGGATAAATTTAGAATTAGATGGAGCTTACTCTAATGTGGCTTATAGCTGATGAACAGATACTGAAGTATAGGCAGGGGTTAAGTACTTAATTGTTCTATAAATTTAAGTATCTATTTCTGTCTCTTTCTATCTCTCCCCCCCTCTCTCTCTCTCTCTATATATATATATATATATATATATATATACACACACATATATATATATATATATATATGTCTCTCTCTCGCTCTCTGTCTCTCTCTGTCTGTCTTTCTCTTTCTGTCTCTTTCTTTCTCGCTCTGTCTCTCGGTCACTCTATCACTCTCTTCCTCTCTCTCTCTCTCCCTCTCCCCTGGTCTAGGCCGATTGTCGTTTTGCAGGGCCTGGGAAAAAAAGTCATATGCGAGGCCTGGAACAAACGTTTTATTTAGGGGACAAAATATCTTTCAGCGACCCCTCCCTCAGGCGCGGCCACTTGGCCTATTGCCCCAGTTGCCTCCCGCTTATGCTGTTTCTGTGCTCATCACTCCACCTGTTTCTGTGTTCATCACTCCACCTGTTTCTGTGCTCATCACTCCACCTGTTTCTGTGCTCATCACTCCACCTGTTTCTGTGCTCATCACTCCACCTGTTTCTGTGCTCATCACTCCACCTGTTTCTGTGCTCATCACTCCACCTGTTTCTGTGTTCATCACTCCACCTGTTTCTGTGTTCATCACTCCACCTGTTTCTGTGCTCATCACTCCACCTGTTTCTGTGTTCATCACTCCACCTGTTTCTGTGTTCATCACTCCACCTGTTTCTGTGCTCATCACTCCACCTGTTTCTGTGCTCATCACTCCACCTGTTTCTGTGCTCATCACTCCATCTGTTTCTGTGCTCATCACTCCACCTGTTTCTGTGTTCATCACTCCACCTGTTTCTGTGTTCATCACTCCACCTGTTTCTGTGCTCATCACTCCACCTGTTTCTGTGCTCATCACTCCACCTGTTTCTGTGTTCATCACTCCACCTGTTTCTGTGTTCATCACTCCACGGGGTTTGACAAGGGATTTCTGTGTTCATGACAGGTTTTCATTGAGACCTCGAGACAGGTTGTTCCGTTGGCAGTTTCATCCCCCGTGATGCAAGAAATAAACTTAAAATATTTCGCTTTGAGAATAAATTTTAATGGATACTCCAATTCTGTATTGCACTGGCAGCAAAAAGTTGCCATAAGTGAAATACTGACATATTATATTAATGACCATATTACCATGTTTGGCTCATACAGACAGTGTTCAGAACAGAACACATTACACAGTGCCGGCCTTAGACATTTTTGTGATATAGGCAAGGACAGAAATGCCGCCCTTTTTAGTTTCATTTTTCTAAGAAAACTCTATAAATGCTATTTATTTTTGAAGTAAATCCAAATTATGAAAATAAAAATATGATGTATTTATAGTTGTATTACTGGTCTTCATTCTTCATAACAAATTTTTTAAATTTGGCAACTTTATAAAAGTTAAAGAGCTTTAAGTATATGTAATGTATTTTAGAAAGTTTTTTTTTTTTTTGCTAAGTTAAAAAAGTAATGAAAATTTAAAAAAAATGAAATGTCATGTTTATTAAGCATTAAAAAGATTGAAGAGAATTCAAGAAAAATATGATTTTTTTAGCTTTTGCAGAGGCAAACTCTTCAATTACTTGGTGAGATCCAAATCTTCTGCAATCGTTTTCTCTATAAATATTGTAGCAAAACCAACCAAACGATGCTGAGACATGGTAGAACGATGATATGTTTTTATGAGTTTGAGCTTCGAAAAGCTTCTCTCTGCATACGCCACTGTTATCAGGAGTGTAAGCTAAACTCGCAGTGCCACTTACACTTTCGGAAAAAGAGAAACCACGCCCATTCCACACAGAAAGTCTAATATAACTCTAGGCAACCACGCCCATTCCACACAGAAAGTCTAATATAACTCTAGGCAACCACGCCCATTCCACACAGAAAGTCTAATATAACTCTAGGCAACCAAGCCCATTCCACATAGATAGTCTAATATAACTCTAGGCAACCACGCCCATTCCACATAGATAGTCTAATATAACTCTAGGCAACCACGCCCATTCCACATAGATAGTCTAATATAACTCTAGGCAACCAAGCCCATTCCACATAGATATATAGTTTAATATAACTCTAGGGCTGATATTTCTGTAATTCTCCTTGATAAATCAAATAATTCATCGCACAGTTCTGTTGTATTAATGTCTGCTGAATCTTCGTATTCAGATGTTAAAGCTAATTGAAGGTCCATGCAATCTTTGAAAACCTTTCTTTTATCACATTTCTCTAGTTTTTACTGTCATACAAAAATCCAAATAAATCGCTATGATATGTTAACTGCATAAATCGATCATTAACTGATTGAATTGCGGTATCCAATATCTGGTTAAAGAAATTTACTCTGAAATTCATTTCTGGTTTGAGAATTGGATCGTCTGAAACTTCATAGTCAAATTGTCTCTTTCTTAGTCGAGATCTTATTTGTATTCCTCGCATGTTCGCTCCGTTATCGTCGCCTTGTCCCCTCATACCATATAGACAAATGCCCGAATCTGACAGTTCTTTAAGTAAAATTTCCACCATACTTGCACCTGTAGATTTTTCAAGTTCTACGAATCCAATGAAGTGTTCATTGATAGAAACCTCTGAAGGTTTGTCATTTGTCGATTCATTTGCTGTAACAAATCTAACAATCATTGTCATCTGTTCTTTGTGACTGACGTCTGGTGTGCAATCGAGAACTATAGCGTAATATTTTGCATTTTAGATCATTTATCACTTTCTGTTTTACCTCCTTACTCAACAGTTGAATGATCTCATTCTGAATATTTTTTTCCTAAATAATGGTCATGAATATCATCTGATTTAAAACGTCTTATATGTTCTTTCATTACCTGATCAAAGTCTGCAATAACTTTAACAAATTTCAAAAAGTTTCCATTATGAGATGTATATAACCGATTAGACTGCCCTCTCAGGGGTAAATTTTGAACTCCATGTACTCTGACCAAAGATATTATTTTTTCTAATACATCTTTCCAGAGTTTCGCTTCACGATTTATATGCTGAATAAGAAAACAACGAATATTATCACTTATATCTGGCCATTTAGCAGGATCCTCCATTATATATGAATCAAATTTTGTTAAATGCAAAAGACGAAAAAAATTTTGAAAATAGTTATGTCATAATATTGGTGTAATAAATTAAGATAGAACGTTAATCCACGTGACTTATTTGTTGTCACCATTCTAAGCAATTTTGTGATCTTATTTAATTCTACACTTTCTCAAATTCATTAATTTAATAATAATTTTTATATTTTTGATTTTATTTTGCTGGAATTTGCCGCTCCTTGAAATAATGCCGCTCTAGGCAGCTGCCTATATCGCCTATACCTAAAGCCGGCACTGACATTACAGAACATTACATTTATGACTATATTACCATGTTTGGTTCATACAGACAGTATTCAGTACAGAACACATTACAGAACATTACATTAATGACCATCTTACCACGTTCTGTTATGACAAGTGTCTGTGTCATTTTTAATTATAGGCGGATGTCAATTTGCTCCCATTGATACATGAGCCTTTATGTTTGGGACTTTTATTCTAACGTTTACTAAAATGTCTGTAGTAAAAGTAGTTGGTGGAAACAGCCGAAAAAGCGTCCTGATCTAAAACAATAAAAAAAAAGCCCCGACATTCGCTAGCGTTTCGAACTAGGACTACTTCTGGTACCGGACGGGGTGAAATCGGCCGTGCTTAAGTCTTTCATAATATGAGATTAATCCATCGAATTCGAATGATATCTAAGAATACGAAGTTAATTTGTAACAAGATCTTTTCAATTTCAAGTCAATTTATCTTTGAAACAAGTTTAAAATTGTTTTTTTGAAATGGATAGATTCGTTTCTGAATTACCATAAATTATTTCGATATTTTATATTTGTTTAGATGTCAGCTAGGGGCGGCACCTGTTGTAACTGTGCAAAGCCATTTCTCTTCCACCGTAGGGATGAATGCATCTGTCTTGAAACATACAATGAAACATCAGAGTCATTTTATAAAACTTCAAAGATGGACGTATCTGTTGCAGGATCTCCACAAACTAGATTTTCCATTTATTTATTTTTTGGCCGCCTGCTGAGCGACAAAAAAAAAATCAACTGTTGTCACAGTGGGTCATGAAGCATTCACGTTTTTGTTGCCATTGAGGCACGTTGGAATTGGTATTACCATTAAGATAATAGCGTGACGTAAATAATATTAAAAAAAAAAGGAATTATGGGCAAAACATCAATGGCGGCTCGCGTATAGGAACTATGGATCTGCCGCACCCAAAATAAGGGTCAGAATTAGGTCAGTTTGAACCCTGGCCTACGTAGAAAATATTGAACTGCTCAAAAAAGAGTTACACATAAAAGGTGTAAAATTTGGAGTATGTGGGACTCTGTTATATGTATAAATCCGCCTCTGCACCCAATATCTACTTAACATTATCGATGATGTTCAACGTAATGAGTCCTTTTTTATTACAATTTCTTTACTTGCCTAAATATCCTTAGATGATCCTGTGATCATTGATACCAGTGGCCATATTAACGTAGTTCCAGTCTAACATAGCCCCAGTCAAACGTAGTTCCAGTCTGATGTAGCCCCAGTCTAACGTAGCTCCAGTCTAACGTAGCCCCAATCTAACATAGCCCCAGTCTAACACAGCCCCGGTTTAACGTAGCCCCAATCTAATGTAGTCACAGTCCACATAGTCCCAGTCTAATGTAGCCACAGTTTAACGTAGCCACAGTTTAACGTAGCCCCAGTCTAATGTAGCCACAGTCTAATGTAGCCCCAGTCTAACGTAGCCCCTGTATAACGTAGCCACAGTTTAACATAGCCCCAGTCTAACATAGCCCCTGTTTAACAAAAAGATACAAAAATCTGTGAATCATTCAGTTCCAGCTGAGAGGGTTTTGGCTGTTCTGCGCATGCGTGACTGCAAGGGAGAGTGAGAGCACTGTTCTTTTATGATCTTTTCAAGTTTCTGAATAAATGCTCTTTTGATAAATGTTCTTTTGATATTTTCTTTTGATATATGTTCTTTTGATAAATGTTCTTTTCCTTTTACACAGTTTTTAAACAAAGTTTAAACCACACACTATATGTCGTACAGAAAGCGTATAACTATTTAAAAAATCCACTACCAATGACTAAACAAATATCTCTGCCAATTGTGTTATATTCCTTATTTATAGTGCAGCGCCTAAAATGTAGATACACAATAGAATAATAACAACTAATATGGCGGCTTTAAATTTAAATTGACGATTCTGTATTCCGCATTCTGTGTAATTTATTTTCTGGGGGCTAAAGATTTTCTGGAGCCCCCTTTTCCTCCATCCCCACCTGATTGTACCCACGAGACGCCGATGACCACCTAAAACTTCTGCTGGTACGAGTTTTTTTTTTGCTGGGGTCACTTGAGGACACATTTAAAAAAAAATCTAACACAGAGGTTATTATTGTCAAGGTCATGCAGCAGCTTTAATTACAAGGCCGAAAAGTGTCCACGATGACTAAAGTAACACCTAATGTTATCCTCCCTCCTTCCTTCCCGTCACATTTCGTCACACTTCAGACCCTCCCTCCACCAATGCGTTCAGAGATTTCAAAGAAATTAAAAAAAAAAAATGTCTTCTAAATGTTACATTTAAACATCAAACATTGTTGTATTTAGCCGACACTACATAAGTCACCTATAGGTCACAGCGCTAAGTTATTCTCACAGATTATGTGTTATACAGATTGCGCAAGCCTCGTTTTGAAACAATGTTTTCATCGCCGCCATTAATGATATTTACTCTCATCAGTCCATTCATTGAATAGATATGTTTATTATATATATATATATATATATATAAAGCTTCTAAAAACCCATGAACTCATAAATTAAATAATATATTAACGGTTTTTTTATATCTATAAAGCAAATTGAAAGCTGTTTCATTCATATTTCATGACTTGAAAAAAACAACAAAGAAGTGTAAATTGGTCTGTGGGTTTTTATGAATGGACATCGTCACTGGAAACAAAAGCGAATAACAACAATGGCGCGAGAGTTTTTAACACAAAACCGATGCGCTATCTGCATAATATTTAATATGTGGCTATTCTAGTGCCCCCCCAACACACTTTTGGGCGCCTAGGGCGCAGAAGAAAATCCAGGTCCAGAGATTTAGGGAAAATAATAATACAAGTGACAAGTTAACTTTTTTTTGCGCTGGCCTTCCAAATTTGGTGCAAAGGTCACAAACCCGGTGCACTATTAAATTCACCTATGCGTGTGCCTGCCATTATACATCGGAGATAAATTCTTTCAGTTATGATACGATCTTTAATAAATTACCACATGCTGGTGGAGGCTGAACATTAAAATAAAAAAAGCTACAGGTGTAGAATGACCGTCATGTAGAGAAGTAATTAACACCCCCTTGAAAGGTGTCAACACACACACACACACACACACTTCAGCCAAAGATGTCGTCAGGTAATCTTGGGCTCTTTACAATCACTGTCTACTGGGGCCCCCCTTTGACCACACAACCACCTATGGCTGGGTTATTTTATGGAGCAGGGATGGGGATAACTCTTTGAGTCGCGGGCCACGTTCGTTCAGTAAATCGGACCGGCGGACCTGCGGACCAGCGGACCGGTGGACCGGCGGACCGCTGGATCAGCGGACCGGACCCAAAGCATATGGATGGAGTGTTGACATGAAATAATATGAGTTTAATGTAAATGTCATAATATATTAGGCACGAGTCATAATATATTAGGCACGTGTCATAATATATTAGGCAAATGTCATCGAATATTAGGCAAATGTCATAATATATTAGGAAAATGTCATAAAATATTAGGCAAATGTCATAATATGCTTTATCCTGAGTGGCGGACCGAAATTTGACCATGGCTGAGATAGAGGATTACTGTTCCCAAAGAATTGCCTCCCCCCCCCCCCCCCAAGATGTGTTATGGCTGTACTTCCATGCAGCGGCTCTGTTACATTAGAATGCAATGCATTTAGTATATATGAAAAGTAGAATGCAATGCATTTAGTATATATGAAAAGTAGAATACAATGCATTTAGTATATATGAAAAGTAGAATACAATGCATTTAGTATATATGAAAAGTAGAATACGATGCATTTAGTATATATGCATATGACAGTAGAATACAATGCAATTAGTATATATGACAGTAGAATACAATGCATTTAGTATATATGAAAAGTAGAATACAATGCATTAAGTATATATGAAAAGTAGAATACAATGCATTTAGTATATATGAAAAGTAGAATACAATGCATTTAGTATATATGAAAAGTAGAATACAATGCATTTAGTATATATGAAAAGTAGAATACAATGCATTTAGTATATATGAAAAGTAGAATACAATGCATTTAGTATATATGAAAAGTAGAATACAATGCATTTAGTATATATGAAAAGTAGAATACAATGCATTTAGTATATATGAAAAGTAGAATACAATGCATTTAGTATATATACATATGACAGTAGAATACAATGCAATTAGTATATATAACAGTAGAATACAATGCAATTAGTGTATATGACAGTAGAATACAATGCAATTAGTATATATGACAGTAGAGTACAATGCAATTAGTATATATGACAGTAGAATACAATGCAATTAGTATATATGACAGTAGAATACAATGCAATTAGCATATATGACAGTAGAATACAATGCAATTAGTATATATAACAGTAGAATACAATGTATTTAGTATATATGTATATGACAGTAGAATACATTGCAATTAGTATACATGTATATGACAGTAGAATACATTGCAATTAGTATACATGTATGTGACAGTAGCATACAATGCATTTAGTATATATGAAAAGTAGAATACAATGCATTTAGTATATATGAAAAGTAGAATACAATGCATTTAGTATATATACATATGACAGTAGAATACAATGCAATTAGTATATATAACAGTAGAATACAATGCAATTAGTATATATGACAGTAGAATACAATGCAATTAGTATATATGACAGTAGAGTACAATGCAATTAGTATATATGACAGTAGAATACAATGCAATTAGTATATATGACAGTAGAATACAATGCAATTAGCATATATGACAGTAGAATACAATGCAATTAGTATATATAACAGTAGAATACAATGTATTTAGTATATATGTATATGACAGTAGAATACATTGCAATTAGTATACATGTATATGACAGTAGAATACAATGCAATTAGTATACATGTATGTGACAGTAGCATACAATGCATTTAGTATATATGAAAAGTAGAATACAATGCATTTAGTACATATGAAAAGTAGAATACAATGCATTTAGTATATATACATATGACAGTAGAATACAATGCAATTAGTATATATAACAGTAGAATACAATGCAATTAGTATATATGACAGTAGAATACAATGCAATTAGTATATATGACAGTAGAGTACAATGCAATTAGTATATATGACAGTAGAATACAATGCAATTAGTATATATGACAGTAGAATACAATGCAATTAGCATATATGACAGTAGAATACAATGCAATTAGTATATATAACAGTAGAATACAATGTATTTAGTATATATGTATATGACAGTAGAATACATTGCAATTAGTATACATGTATATGACAGTAGAATACAATGCAATTAGTATACATGTATGTGACAGTAGCATACAATGCATTTAGTATATATGAAAAGTAGAATACAATGCATTTAGTATATATGAAAAGTAGAATACAATGCATTTAGTATATATACATATGACAGTAGAATACAATGCAATTAGTATATATAACAGTAGAATACAATGCAATTAGTATATATGACAGTAGAATACAATGCAATTAGTATATATGACAGTAGAGTACAATGCAATTAGTATATATGACAGTAGAATACAATGCAATTAGTATATATGACAGTAGAATACAATGCAATTAGCATATATGACAGTAGAATACAATGCAATTAGTATATATAACAGTAGAATACAATGTATTTAGTATATATGTATATGACAGTAGAATACATTGCAATTAGTATACATGTATATGACAGTAGAATACAATGCAATTAGTATACATGTATGTGACAGTAGCATACAATGCATTTAGTATATATGAAAAGTAGAATACAATGCATTTAGTATATATGAAAAGTAGAATACAATGCATTTAGTATATATACATATGACAGTAGAATACAATGCAATTAGTATATATAACAGTAGAATACAATGCAATTAGTATATATGACAGTAGAATACAATGCAATTAGTATATATGACAGTAGAGTACAATGCAATTAGTATATATGACAGTAGAATACAATGCAATTAGTATATATGACAGTAGAATACAATGCAATTAGCATATATGACAGTAGAATACAATGCAATTAGTATATATAACAGTAGAATACAATGTATTTAGTATATATGTATATGACAGTAGAATACATTGCAATTAGTATACATGTATATGACAGTAGAATACAATGCAATTAGTATACATGTATGTGACAGTAGCATACAATGCATTTAGTATATATGAAAAGTAGAATACAATGCATTTAGTATATATGAAAAGTAGAATACAATGCATTTAGTATATATACATATGACAGTAGAATACAATGCAATTAGTATATATAACAGTAGAATACAATGCAATTAGTATATATGACAGTAGAATACAATGCAATTAGTATATATGACAGTAGAGTACAATGCAATTAGTATATATGACAGTAGAATACAATGCAATTAGTATATATGACAGTAGAATACAATGCAATTAGCATATATGACAGTAGAATACAATGCAATTAGTATATATAACAGTAGAATACAATGTATTTAGTATATATGTATATGACAGTAGAATACATTGCAATTAGTATACATGTATATGACAGTAGAATACAATGCAATTAGTATACATGTATGTGACAGTAGCATACAATGCATTTAGTATATATGAAAAGTAGAATACAATGCATTTAGTATATATGAAAAGTAGAATACAATGCATTTAGTATATATACATATGACAGTAGAATACAATGCAATTAGTATATATAACAGTAGAATACAATGCAATTAGTATATATGACAGTAGAATACAATGCAATTAGTATATATGACAGTAGAGTACAATGCAATTAGTATATATGACAGTGAATACAATGCAATTAGTATATATGACAGTAGAATACAATGCAATTAGCATATATGACAGTAGAATACAATGCAATTAGTATATATAACAGTAGAATACAATGTATTTAGTATATATGTATATGACAGTAGAATACATTGCAATTAGTATACATGTATATGACAGTAGAATAAATGCAATGCAATTAGTATACATGTATGTGACAGTAGCATACAATGCATTTAGTATATATGAAAAGTAGAATACAATGCATTTAGTATATATGAAAAGTAGAATACAATGCATTTAGTATATATACATATGACAGTAGAATACAATGCAGCATTAGTATATACAGTAACAGTAGAATACAATGCAATTAGTATATATGACAGTAGAATACAATGCAATTAGTATATATGACAGTAGAGTACAATGCAATTAGTATATATGACAGTAGAATACAATGCAATTAGTATATATGACAGTAGAATACAATGCAATTAGCATATATGACAGTAGAATACAATGCAATTAGTATATATAACAGTAGAATACAATGTATTTAGTATATATGTATATGACAGTAGAATACATTGCAATTAGTATACATGTATATGACAGTAGAATACAATGCAATTAGTATACATGTATGTGACAGTAGCATACAATGCATTTAGTATATATGAAAAGTAGAATACAATGCATTTAGTATATATGAAAAGTAGAATACAATGCATTTAGTATATATACATATGACAGTAGAATACAATGCAATTAGTATATATAACAGTAGAATACAATGCAATTAGTATATATGACAGTAGAATACAATGCAATTAGTATATATGACAGTAGAGTACAATGCAATTAGTATATATGACAGTAGAATACAATGCAATTAGTATATATGACAGTAGAATACAATGCAATTAGCATATATGACAGTAGAATACAATGCAATTAGTATATATAACAGTAGAATACAATGTATTTAGTATATATGTATATGACAGTAGAATACATTGCAATTAGTATACATGTATATGACAGTAGAATACAATGCAATTAGTATACATGTATGTGACAGTAGCATACAATGCATTTAGTATATATGAAAAGTAGGAAGCAATGCAATTAATATGTATGACAGTAGAACGCAATGCAATTAGTATATATGACAGTAGAACACAATGTAATTAGTATATACAACATTAATACAATGCAATTAGTATATATGAAAAATAGAAAGCAATGCAATTAATATGTATGACAGTAGAACGCAATGCAATTAGTATATATGACAGTAGAATACAATGCAATTAGTATATATGACGATAGAACGCAAATGCAATTAAAACATACCACATTACAACGCAATACATAAGACTATAATATAATGCAATCCCCACACATGCCAGTAGAATACAATGCAATCCACACACATGGCGGTTAGCAAGTAAACTTAAGTATACTGGTTACAATATAGTTTAAATTACGTGAGTAATTTGCACCAGTGGCGTTACAGGAAGTGGGGGCTATATTATTCTTCCACAGGGTAAAACTTTACATGAGTTACCTTTTGACCAAACCATACAAAGTTTTACCATCTGAAGACAACAAGTTCTATTGGAAATGTATAAGGGAATGTATGTGTGTGTGTGTGTGTGTGTGTGTGTGACAAAACAGGTGGTAGAGCCGCCAAGTGCAGGGCTCCCTGACATGTGTTTGGGGAGCAGCCTCCGACGCCTTGCAACACGGACATTCTAAGATTAGAATGGAGTTCCCAGCCAATGTGTGAAAGAGTTTAGTTTTTTGTCATTGATATATTATATAGGTCTTGTCCCAGTGGACTCATGCTGTCTAATTACCGGAAAATAGAGCACTTGTCTAATGTTTAAAAATAACATTGGCCTTGTCTGGAAAGAAGAAAAAAAAATTCCAATCCAACAAAACGTAACAATTACCCAAAACTAAAGTCAATTATAGAAGCTCAAATATATCGATTTTTAAAGATTAAAATTCTGAAATGTTCAAATCAGTTTAGGAATGGATTATCTGAAACTGCGTCACATTGTTTACTTAAATTACGAGCTAATAATAAGAAAAATAAACAAGAAAATGTTGCAATTAGTAGATAATTAATTGTACCCTGGACAACCTTTGCATAGAGACATACTGTTGTTCAGCTTTGAGATCTATTTTTTGTCCCCGTTTTGGCTGTCTGTCTGTCTGTCTGTCTGTCTGTCCGTCATCACCCTAGATCTCAACAACCATAAGTCCTAGACCCATGATGTATATATCATTTTGTAGGTCTTGGCTTGCCAAGAAAACACTTTGGTCCATTTCGCGATATGACCTCTGAGGGCCGATAAAGGGGGCGTATTAAGTACCGTTTTTTACTATATAAGCTATATTAACAAAGGAGCGCCCTATATCTAAGCAACCATAAGTCCTAGACCCATGATGTATATATCATTTTGTAGGTCTTGGCCTGCCAAGTGTACATCAAAAGTCCATTTTGCGATAGGACCTCTGAGGGCCGAAAAAGGGGGCGTTTTAAGTACCGTTTTTGCTTATATTTTAAATATAAATAATAAAAGCTAATCAAACGAGCTTAATCATTATTTATTTTTGTAACAGTTATTCAACAGTTATTCAAAATCTATGGCTGTCACCTGGAAAAAAATACGGATTTCGTCCGGCGTAACCGTAGCCACTGCGTACACGAAAATGTTCTCAAATGTCCTTTGTCCGAAACGGAAAAGACTTAAATTGCTTGTTTGTATGTTATGAACGAAATTGAAAACCTAATCAGTTGTTGTTTCTTTTTTTTTAAACAACCTAAAGGATAGATTAATTAAAACAAGCAATTAAGCCTGTTCCATTCTGGACACAGGACGTGTTAGAGCATTTTCGTATTATGTATCAGTACGTATGCTATCTTTCAGTAAATATTTGTAAATTTTGTAAATGTTTATAAATTCAATTGTGTAATGCATATATCAGAAAAAAGAAATTAAAAAGACGTTTTCTTATATTTAAAAACAAAATTATTTTCTCTTAAATCTAACTACAAGTGGTTTATGGTTACTGAAATAGGACTCATAATTGAAAACATTCGAAATTATAGTCATTTAATCGTCCGAAAACTCCGTCAATTGTTGCATAGCTCTGATACTTTCAATTAAACTCAGAACACAAGCTTACTATTTCATTTGATGAGTTTCTTAATAAATCTTGGTGAAACTACGTGCTGCAGTATTTCGCACCAAATGAATGGGTTATTGAACGTACAAGGTGTATATATAATATATAAGCCCCTTAGGAGCCCTGAAGCCCGGCCCTCAGAGGTCCTATCGCGAAATGGACTTTTGATGTACACTTGGCAGGCCAAGACCTACTAAATGATATATACATCATGGGTCTAGGACTTATGGTTGTTGAGATATAGGGGCTCTTTATTAATATAGCTTATATAGCAAAAAACGGTACTAAGCCCCCTTTTACGGCCCTCAGAGGTCAGATCGCGAAATGAAAAAAAGTCATTTCTTGGCAGGCCAAGACCTACAAAATGATATATACATCATGGGTCTAGGACTTATGGTTGTTGAGATCTAGGGTGATGACAGACAGACAAAACGGGGACAATAGAGCATTTTTTTTAGAAAATGCTCTAAAAAATTGTATCGTGAGAGGGAATCGACCTGGGCATCTAGTATGTAAAGAAGTAGCTTAATCAATCAACCATTAAACAATAACTTAATCAATCAGCCATTAAACAATAACTTAATCAATCGACCATTAGACAATAACTTAATCAATCAGCCATTAAACAATAGCTTAATCAATCAGCCATTAAACAATAGCTTAATCAATCAGCCATTTAACAATAACTTAATCAATCAGCCATTAAACAATAACTTAATCAATCAACCATTAAACAATAACTTAATCAATCAATCATTAAACAATAACTTAATCAATCAGCCATTAAACAATAACTTAATCAATCAGCCATTAAACAATAACTTAATCAATCAACCATTAAACAATAACTTAATCAATCAGCCATTTAACAATAACTTAATCAATCAGCCATTTAACAATAACTTAATCAATCAACCATTAAACAATAACTTAATCAATCAGCCATTTAACAATAACTTAATCAATCAGCCATTTAACAATAACTTAATCAATCAACCATTAAACAATAACTTAATCAGCCATTAAACCATTACTTAATCAATCAGCCATTAACAAATCGATGTCTTTTTTAAATTATATTAAACATTGCTCAATTTTTTTGCACTTACATTTAGTGTAAGCCTTAGTAACAGTTTTATTTTGTAATTCAAAAGCACTATTAAATTAAAAAAAAAAAATAAATATGATATCTTAGAACTTTATTTATTTAGAAGTTGCGCATAGTTTATGAACTCGCGACACCCACAAAGGTAGCCACTGATGATTTGAAGAGAAACGGAGAAATCAGCACGCGACACAATTAAAATAATAAAGTAAATCAGCTTTATAGTCGGGGACAGAAAAATTGTATAACTCAATACAAAGTAATTACACAGATATAATACAAAGAAGGTTAAATTTAACACATAGACACAAGACACACAAAACACACTAATACTATATAAACCATTCACATTGTGGCATCAGAGATTTATAAATTTATGGTAAAGAGATGTAGAATTTATGTAGCCAAAGATGATACACAATAAAAAAATAAACCTAGTGAATTTTGATTTTAAAAAAAATTACTTATTTATACTGCGTATTTTTTAAAGTTTAATTTTATTTTAAAAAGTGTCACATTTGGTAAAAAAAAAGTTATTTTGAAAGTTTGCCGGTTAAACAAATATTATTTTTTCAAGCATTCCTTCATATAACTTTCTATTTCACACCCTTGAAGAACCTGTCAAATAGACATCCAAATGACTTATAAGTATACTCTTGAAGAACCCGTCAAATAGACATCCAAATGACTTATAAATACACTCTTGAAGAACCTGTCAAATAGACATCCAAATGACTTATAAGTACACCCAAGGAAGCTAGTTATTTTATTTACCTTTCCGAAATAATTGTCCGATTCCAAACGTCCAAGTAACAATTCATACATAAATAATTATTTATAGTAAAATTCTTTTGTTTTCTTTATCTATACCCAATTTAAACATTGTCGTGAATATTCGAATCATATCTTTTGTTGAAATTTATTAAATATAAAAAAAAAATATTATTAAAAAATAGAACAATAAAATCCCTAGCCCTGACCTATATCAAAATGTCTATTTTTACTGTGAATAACAGTAACTCAGTTTAAAACCCACGGAGATAGACAAATCACTGTTGACTTGTCATCCAAAGTACATCAACAATTGACTTATGATTTATTAAAATCATTCAAGTCATTAAAAAAAATATGAAAGTCTTGTAAATTTTCATTTCTATTGCAACGACGTAGAGTGCCAACAAACAGGTGACAACTTTAATTCAACACTGACACAGACGGCAATAACGACTAGTCTGTACATGTATAATTTTTTTTTCAGTCCAACTAAATGACTCAATGTAATACTTTCAAAATAGAATAGTTCAAACTTGTGACTCAATGTAATACTTTTATAATAGAATAGTTCAAACTTGTGACTCAATGTAATACTTTTAAAATATAATAGTTCAAATTTGTGACTCAATGTAATACTTTTAAAATAGAATAGTTCATACTTGTGACTCAATGTAATACTTTTAAAATAGAATAGTTCATACTTGTGACTCAATGTAATACTTTTATAATAGAATAGTTTAAACTTATGATAAAACGAATGACCTAAAATATTACCGTCAAAATGTATTCAATCGATGCCAGTTCGATGTCAGTTACCTATCTACAGTTCGATGCCAGTTACCTATCTACAGTTCGATGCCAGTTACCTATCTACAGTTCGATGTCAGTTACCTATCTACAGTTCGATGCCAGTTACCTATCTACAGTTCGATGCCAGTTACCTATCTACAGTTCGATGCCAGTTACCTATCTACAGTTCGATGTCAGTTACCTATCTACAGTTCGATGCCAGTTACCTATCTACAGTTCGATGTCAGTTACCTATCTACAGTTCGATGTCAGTTACCTATCAACAGTTCGATGTCAGTTACCTATCTACAGTTCGATGCCAGTTACCTATCTACAGTTCGATGCCAGTTACCTATCTACAGTTCGATGCCAGTTACCTATCTACAGTTCGATGCCAGTTACCTATCTACAGAGACGCTCTTACTTTCCTTAACTAAATCCAGGTACCCATTGCAATCATGGTGTAATTGAGAAAACTTAAACCGACTTTCACCAGCATCGATACATCTTTTAGGTTCTCACACAGGATCGAACCCGGGATAGATGGTGTCCGAGAGGTGTAGAGCGCTCGACTGTTGACTTGAGAGACGCGAGTTCAATCCTAAGGAAATTTATCAACTGGTCAGCCAGTCAACTAGTCAGCCATTAAACCAGTCAACCAGTCAGTCAGCCAGTCAGTCAACCAGTCAGTCAACCAGTCAGCCAGTCAACCAGTCAGCCAGTCAACCAGTCAGTCAACCAGTCAGTCAACCAGTCAGTCAAACAGTCAGTCAACCAGTCAGCCAGTCAACCAGTCAGCCAACCAGACAGTCAGCCAACCAGTCAGTCAGTCAACCAGTCAGTCAACCAGTTAGTCAACCAGTCAGTCAACCAGTCAGTCAACCAGTCAGCCAGTCAACCAGTCAGTCAACCAGTCAGTCAGTCAACCAGTCAGTCAACCAGTCAGTCAACCAGTCAGTCAACCAGTCAGCCAGCCAGTCAACCAGTCAGCCAGCCAGTCAACTAGTCAGTCAGTCAACCAGTCAGTCAGTCAACCAGTCAGTCAACCAGTCAGTCAACCAGTCAGTCAACCAGTCAGCCAGTCAACAAGTCAGTCAGTCAACCAGTCTGTCAACCAGTCAGTCAACCAGTCAGCCAGTCAACCAGTCAGTCAACCAGTCAGCCAGACAACCAGTCAGCCAGTCAACCCGTCAGTCAGTCAATCAACCAGTCAGTCAACCAGTCAGTCAACCAGTCAGTCAGTCAACCGGTCAGTCAACCAGTCAGTCAACCAGTCAGTCAACCAGTCAGTCAACCAGTCAGCCAGTCAACCAGTCAGTCAGTCAACCAGTTAGTCAGTCAACCAGCCAGTCAGTCAACCAGTCAGTCAACCAGTCAGTCAACCAGTCAGTCAAATAGTCAGTCAACCAGTCAGTCAACCAGTTTGCCAGTCAACCAGTCAGTCAGTCAACCAGTCAGTCAGTCAACCAGTCAGTCAACCAGTCAGTCAACCAGTCAACCAGCCAGTCAACCAGTCAGCCAGCCAGTCAACCAGTCAGCCAGCCAGTCAACTAGTCAGCCAGTCAACCAGTCAGTCAGTCAACCAGTCAGTCAACCAGTCAGCCAGCCAGTCAAACAGTCAGCCAGCCAGTCAACCAGTCAGCCAGCCAGTCAACTAGTCAGCCAGTCAACCAGTCAGTCAGTCAACCAGTCAGTCAACCAGTCAGCCAGCCAGTCAGCCAGTCAGCCAGCCAGTCAACCAGTCAGCCAGCCAGTCAACTAGTCAGCCAGTCAACCAGTCAGTCAGTCAACCAGTCAGTCAACCAGTCAGCCAGTCAGTCAACAGTCAGTCAACCAGCCAGTCAACCAGTCAGCCAGTCAACCAGTCAGTCAGTCAACCAGTCAGCCAGTCAACCAGTCAGTCAGTCAACCAGTCTGTCAACCAGTCAGTCAACCAGTCAGCCAGTCAACCAGTCAGCCAGTCAACCCGTCAGTCAGTCAACCAGTCAGCCATCCACCAGTCAGCCAGTAATCCAGTCAACCAGTCAGTCAGTCAACCAGTCAGTCAGTCAACCAGTCAGTCAACCAGTCAGTCAACCAGTCAGCCAGTCAACCAGTCAGTCAACCAGTCAGTCAGTCAACCAGTCAGTCAACCAGTCAGTCAGTCAACCAGTTTGCCAGGCAACCAGTCAGCCAGTCAACCAGTCAGTCAGTCAACCAGTCAGTCAGTCAACCAGTCAGTCAACTAGTTAGTCAACCAGTCAGCCAGTCAACCAGTCAGTCAGTCAACTAGTCAGTCAACCAGTCAGTCAACCAGTCAGCCAGTCAGTCAACCAGTCAGCCAGTCAGTCAACCAGTCAGCCAGTCAGTCAGTCAAACAGTCAGTCAACTAGTCAGCCAGTCAAAAGCCAGTCAACCAGTCAGCCAGTCAGTCAACCAGTCAGCCAGCCAGTCAACCAGTCAGTCAGTCAACCAGCCAGTCAACCAGTCAGCCAGCCAGTCAACCAGTCAGTCAGTCAACCAGTCAGTCAACCAATCAGCCAGTCAAAAGCCAGTCAGTCAGTCAACCAGTCAGTCAACCAGTCAGCCAGTCAAACAGTCAGCCAGCCAGTCAACCAGTCAGCCAGCCAGTCAACTAGTCAGCCAGTCAACCAGTCAGTCAGTCAACCAGTCAGTCAACCAGTCAGTCAACCAGCCAGTCAGCCAGTCAGCCAGCCAGTCAACCAGTCAGCCAGCCAGTCAACTAGTCAGCCAGTCAACCAGTCAGTCAGTCAACCAGTCAGTCAACCAGTCAGCCAGTCAGTCAACAGTCAGTCAACCAGCCAGTCAACCAGTCAGCCAGTCAACCAGTCAGTCAGTCAACCAGTCAGCCAGTCAACCAGTCAGTCAGTCAACCAGTCTGTCAACCAGTCAGTCAACCAGTCAGCCAGGCAACCAGTCAGTCAACCAGTCAGCCAGTCAACCAGTCAGCCAGTCAACCCGTCAGTCAGTCAACCAGTCAGCCATCCACCAGTCAGCCAGTAATCCAGTCAACCAGTCAGTTAGTCAACCAGTCAGTCAGTCAACCAGTCAGTCAACCAGTCAGTCAACCAGTCAGCCAGTCAACCAGTCAGTCAACCAGACAGCCAGTCAACCAGTCAGTCAACCAGTCAGTCAGTCAACCAGTTTGCCAGTCAACCAGTCAGCCAGTCAACCAGTCAGTCAGTCAACCAGTCAGTCAGCCAACCAGTCAGTCAACCAGTCAGTCAACTAGTTAGTCAACCAGTCAGCCAGTCAACCAGTCAGTCAGTCAACTAGTCAGTCAACCAGTCAGTCAACCAGTCAGCCAGTCAGTCAACCAGTCAGCCAGTCAGTCAACCAGTCAGTCAGTCAACCAGTCAGTCAGTCAAACAGTCAGTCAACCAGTCAGCCAGTCAAAAGCCAGTCAGTCAGTCAACCAGTCAGTCAACCAGTCAGCCAGCCAGTCAACCAGTCAGTCAGTCAACCAGCCAGTCAACCAGTCAGCCAGCCAGTCAACCAGTCAGTCAGTCAACCAGTCAGTCAACCAATCAGCCAGTCAAAAGCCAGTCAGTCAGTCAACCAGTCAGTCAACCAGTCAGCCAGTCAAAAGTCAGCCAGTCAGTCAACCAGTCAGCCAGTCAACTAGTCAGTTATCTAGTCAATCTGTCAGTCAACCTGAATTAACCAGTCAGCGAGTCAACCAATCTAAATGTAAACAATCACCCCAGTCAACCAATTAGTCATTAGGCCAGACATTATTCATTGTTTGTTTTTATTTAAATTTTCTCTTGCAAGTTGCTGTGGTGAATGTAAAATTAAACAATAAAAGTATAGAATAAGAAGACTGATAATGAATTGACCGATTCATCGAAATTAATTCATCTCAACTATGTCGCAATAACATCTCCCTGACTGTAGAAACACGAGACTTTATCGATTTTTTTTTAATGAGCAGTGAATGCTCAACTCCTTTGACCGAAACTTGTTTACAACCGAAACAAATTTACACGTAGAAAACAATGGGGCGGGGGATTGAGGCTATATGGGTCGCTGCCCATCTCCACCCCCCCCCACATGCAGGGGGTAGCAATATTTGACCACCTGAAACCAACCCACCCCCACCTCTTACTGATCTTGATTAAAATAGCTGATGAAAATGTTATTGTATATCAAATATATCTGATATTTTCTGACATGTGTAGAGGTGAAACGAATATAAATTAAATGTACTTAAAATATAAAACGATGGCCGGATCAAACAGTCGTGCTTGGCCCGTGGTTTGACCATGTCAGCTGAAGATGTAGGCATAGGTCGTGAAGGCACAACGGAAGACAATTCAGCAACAAGAACTAAGTAGAGGCAGTGGAGCCATTCCATAGCTCTGGAGTCTATGAAACTAATCAGTGTCAAACTAAGTAGAGGCAGTGGAGCCATTCCATATTTCTGTATTCTGTGTAACTAATTAATTTCTATGAAATTCAAAATGTTTACGTGTTTTTAAGAAATAATGTTTGCGATAATTATCATTAAAATTGTTGTAAAATGAGAGTCAGAAAGAACGTTTTTTTTTTCCTCAGTATAAGTATGCGCGGCAATGCGCGCAAATGAATAATTAATTAACAGAGGTTTTGCTTATCTGGCTTTTTTATTTTAAAATACGGTACTGTCCCTTTAGTTACATGAGGCCGGACAGCTGAGAGTATACTGCTCATTTATACAAGTACTAAAGGTTTTGAATCAATGATACATTCACCTTTATTATGCCATGAGAATTATTTTCTCTTAGACCAAGGAAGGCAAAAATACACAGCCGTGTGCGAACCTTGGTATGCCACAAAATTTTCCTGGCAGGCTAAAAAAAAATGTTTTTAAAATCAACAAAAATTAAATTATTTTTCTAATACTAGTCCTGTTTTAGAAAAACCTGACGTACTTGCAATCGCGAAAAAAAAAATCATTTTAATTTGCGTTGACTTTTGGGATGCGCACCATTTTTTTTTTTTCAAGTTGAATTTTTTATTTTCAATTTTTATTAAATCATATTATTTGCCGTCGTTATTTGTTATTGCAGTGCTTTCGGTTAAAAATTAGGCAGTGATTCTCAAAGCGTGGATCGCGACCAATTAGTTGGTCTCGAAATAGTTTGATGTCGGTAGTCAAACAACAAAAAATAATTTTTAGCCTTTCGTTTTTCTTCCCATTAAAATATTTTCATTACAGCTGGGGGTTCGAAAACAGAATAGTTGTCCCCCCCCCCCTCCTTGCCCCAATTGGCCTAATATTAAAAGAGTGAGAACCACTGAGGTTGAGGAAACACGTCATAATTATGAATTTTTTTTTCCTAGAACGCAAACGAGCTCTTACAGTTATGATCTTAGCTGGAATAGTCTCCCCTTGTGTCATTGTGTGGGCGGCTGCTGGAGTTGCCTTTCCTCGCATACACCATCTAGTCACTGCCATCACAGACAGCCTCCCCTCCCCCCTCCCCCCACCCTGCCCCCGCACATTATCTAGGACATGGCAGCGTCGAAGATGACTCCGCGAGATGGCACTCTAGGCAGTAGCGGTAAACAAAACAACCCAAATGTGTCTGGAACGGAAACAACATTAACATCAACAACAACAACAACAATGCTTCTATTTTTAATGAAAATAATAAAAAAAAAATAAGGTATAATATTAATAGTAATAATATCATGTAGAAAATAACAAGTACCGTTTCATTTACACGTAGAAGATTCACCCAAACTCATCAATATATACTTGAATAATAATAACTATTGCCTCTCTCTCATTCTCTCTCGCTCTCCCTCCCCTTCTCTCTCTCTCTCTCTCTCAATCTCTCTCCCCCTCCCACTCTCCCTCTTCTCTCTCTCTCTCTCTCTCTCTCTCTCTCTATATATATATATATATATATATATATATATATATATACCGACATATACTACACACACGTATGAGCGTGTCGCAATGTGTGTGTATATATAATTTCCACCATGACCTATTTATTTCCTTACTTTGTATTTAAAAAAAAAAAATAACTCCCACGCCAAGGGAACTAATAATAAACCGAGAAATCCGATTGGTTGAAACCACCGGAGGCATGATACTAGATTTACTATAACGCACGCGTTTTGAGCGCGCGCGCATTCTCCTCTCCCCCTTCTCAGCCCCTTCCCTCAACCTTCAGGTGTGATCTATGTTTCTCACCCACCACCACCCACATTTCATTCATAGAAAGGCGTCATTCCGTGTGTGTGTGTGTGTGTTGAAACTGTGTGTGTGTGTGTGGTGACGACTCCCACACACATCAGCCTACGACCGTCATTACTAGACATAAAAAAAAAAAATTATATTTAGTTAAGAAAATAGAGGGCGGGGTAAAAAGAAGCAACAAACTATTATTACTCCTTTCATGAAGAATGTATTCTGGGCTTAGCTCATCCAGATACCTACACTCATAGCAATTTCAAGTCGAAGCTACACAATTTATTATTTTTTTTTTCAAATCTTAAAGGTGGTTAGAGTTACAGTGTAGTCATGTTTGACCTGAAGTCTTCAACACGCAGTACTCACATCAAATTATGACAGTTCATCAATTTACATTTTTTTGGTTTGACTTTATTTCAAGAAGTTTCCGATTTTATTTCAGCCATTCTTTTAATTTCGGTGGACTTTTAATTCTGTTCTTCTGGTGGACTTTGTTCCGACATTTGATACATGTGGATAAGGAAGGCGTTGTGCCGGTAGTCCTATCGAAAACAGGTAAGTACTGTTTTTATGACTTGTTTCATACTTGAATTCGTTAAGTGCTTGAACTGATTGTGTAAGTTATTAAAAGTAAACGTGTTCGATGACAAATGTTTCCAATGGATTAATACCTACCGGTTAATATTAAATGATAATTAAATGTAGCAGGTTAACACAACTTTCCGTTCATCACTGGTAATGAAGTTCAGTTTAGCCTGTCACCGTTTTACAGTGGTCAGTTCACTGTTAGTCCTAGGTTTAGCCTGTCACCGTCTTACAGTGGTCAGATCACTTTAAATCCTAGAAGGGCCGCCGGGGGGGGTTAACCCGAACACTTGTCAGGGGGCGCCAAGTCTTGGAGGGCCCCGTGGCTTTTGAAATTTAATATTTGTATTTATTTGTTGGGGAAGTAATCCACGGGGGGGGGGGGGGGGAGACCGATGCTCCTAAAATGTGTCTGGGGCTATAATTTTTATTTAGTTGACGGTGTTTTCTAGCCCACAGAGTCAAACCACTGACTGAGATAGTATGTCTCACAGTGAGTCAAACCGAGATAGTACATATCACAGTGAGTCAAACCACCGACTGAAATAGTATGTCTCACAGTGAGTCAAACTGATATAGTATATCTCACAGTGAGTCAAACTGAGATAGTATATCTCACAGTGAGTCAAACTGAGATAGTATATATCACAGTGAGTCAAACCGATATAGTATATATCACAGTGAGTCAAACCACCGACTGAGAACTGAGATAGTATATCTCAGTGTGTAAAATATGTTAATTTTCCCCTGTGGTATGATATATTTTCCATGTGCTATGTGACCTGTTTATAAACATGACAACTGAATAAGATGTTTCAGGTGTAGAAATGTCATCTCTGTACATAGAACCGCTGAGACATATATATGACATATGTACAAAAGAACACTAAATGACAGCCTGATATTTTAATACCCCAGCCCGCTAGATCAGATATTTTATAAGTTCTTTATAGATATGACAGCCATTATGTGGCAACTGTATATATATCCCTGTCATTCAGTGACATATGTATAGATATCCCTGTCATTCATTGATATGTATAGATATCCCTGTCATTCAGTGACATGTATAGATATCCCTGGCATTCAGTGACATATGTATAGATATCCCTGGCATTCAGTGACATATGTATAGATATCCCTGTCATTCAGTGACATATGTATAGATATCCCTGTCATTTAGTGACTTATGTATATATATCCCTGTCATTCTGTGCCATCTGTATAGATATCCCTGTCATTCAGTGACATATGTATAGATATCCCTGTCATTCAGTGGAATATGTATAGATATCCCTGTCATTCAGTGACATATGTATAGATATCCCTGTCATTTAGTGACTTATGTATATATATATATCCCTGTCATTCTGTGCCATCTGTATAGATATCCCTGTCATTCAGTGACATATGTATAGATATCCCTGTCATTCAGTGGCATATGTATAGATATCCCTGTCATTCAGTGGCATATGTATAGATATCCCTGTCATTCAGTGACATATGTATAGATATCCCTGTCATTTAGTGACTTATGTATAGATATCCCTGTCATTTAGTGACATATGTATAGATATGACCGCCATTATGTGACATGGTTCAAACTTGACTTTTATCTAAATGGATGAACTGATAGCTTATAACTCCACTACGTGCATGCACACATCAATAGCTTTCAAATCGGGTTACAGTTTTGTTGGTGACGTACTCATATCTTTATGAGTTTGAAGTCACTGATGTCATCAACTCAGCGATCATTGTTGTGGCAGTTTTGATGTGTTTTTTTTCCTACGCCCCCGCCATAATCGGGGTCTCAAGGGCCGTTGACTCAAGGCCATATGTAACTGGGGCATATAGGATTTAACACAGACATAACCGGGGCAGGCCCGTAGCGTGCGGGGGGGGGAGAGGCAGGGAGTCCGCCCTCCCCCCTGCGTTTTGTCTGCCCCCCTGCTTATTGGTTCTACTTAGTAAAATGTATTACCTGCCCCCCTGCTATTTCCTGGCCCCTGCTGTAGAATGCCTGGCCCCCTGCTGTAGAATGCCTGGCCCCCTGCTGTAGAATGCCTGGCCCCCCTGCTGTGGAATTTTCACGCTACGGGGCTGAACCGGGGTCTCAAATGGTCGTAGCCCCACCAGGAGCATCATACCGCCATATGTAACTGGGGTATATGAGAAGTGATTATGTCATCAGCACAGCGCCATCCAGTGACCAGGCTTTTTCCCCCCGAACTTCCTCAGACATCGCGACTATGCCAGACAGGGATCACCACCGAGCGACCATTAGTCCCCCCCCTTACCGCCCAGGACAGGCGAGTAGTGGGAGGGGAAGAGAGAGGGTTCAAAAGAAAGCCAAAAAGGAATCCAGTAATTGTGAGCGGGAGCCCAACCCTTCCCATCGCTGGGGGGGGGGGGGAGAGATCATATTAGTCTGCTTTGATAATAGTGAACAATAGTAGGTCACAATAGTTGGTCGTGTAAGTAGGTCATGATAGTAGATCGTATAATTAGGTCATGGTGTAGATCCATTCAACCTTGGTTGCACTGTCAGGGAAGTGCTGTGCTCCTCCTGTATATACTGGGCTTATGATATGGTGTACTACTGAATCATGGAAATCTAGATATAGCATCAGGAAGGACAACCAATATTTTAAAAAATACGGTTTAGGCTGACATACAATCAAGGGTTTAGCGTTAGTCTTCATGTTTAATAGCAGTTTTGTATAATTGGTACTTATGTTTTTATGAAATAAACACAAACGCAATTAAAGTTTGAAAACTTTTAATAACAAATTTTTTAATTTAAAATCTTTATTTTGTCAATTTAATTATTTTTCGTTTTTTCATTGGTTTTTCATGAACGGTCTCATTCAATTGCTTAACATAATTTTTAGACGAACAATTGAAAAAATTAACATAAATAAGTTCTTTTAAATTTTGATTGAAATAAAAAAATAATTTCTTCAATCAGCAATGACTCATCAATTGTTACTCTATCAACAATTTAAACAATTTTTTTTTATTTGTTTGTCCTAGAAATAGTTTCAGACTACTTGCTGATCTTTTCAATGAATTGAATACTTTCCAATTTAGTAGGCAAGTAGAGAAGGTGTACTCAGATGGCTTCAATAGCCCTCCTCTGTTGACATTGTTAAAAAAAACATCCAGCTTTTTCAATCTTAATTCGTCAATGTCTTTAAAATTTTTATCGACTAATATTTCTCTAAAGCTTTTATTTTAAAAATTATGTTATTATAGTATATATATGAAAATGTAGTAAATTGAAAGGGCTTTTTAACAATATATGTTTCAAAGTGATATTATTATGCAAGTATTTTATTATTTTTAAAAAGTTTAGATGAAAAAAATAAACAAAAATAAATAAATTAAACAATTCACAAACACAAAGAAGAAAAAAAAATTCATTATGATTCATTTCAATAAAAGTTACTTTTTATTAAACTACATTCAATTCTCTGTGTGTAGGATATTTTTGAAGACATTATACAAAAGATATTTAAAAATTTCTAAAAATGATGTGTTTTAACAGAAAAAGGACCAAAAATCTGCTGGGATCAACATTGACCATGCAACAAGAAAAATTCAAAAATATAAATCTAAGTTATAAAAACTAACATTCTAATGTCTATTGATAACAACAAAGCTCAATTTCAGTATGTTTTATAACTTTGCTAAAAATATTTTACAAGATTAGTGTAACTATTATACCAGCTTATGATAATTTTTCATAGAACATTATATTTATTTATCAACTGGTCACTCTTATCTACACCCCCCATATTTATTGTAATCCTGTATTATGGTTGGTTGGTCAACAATAAGTTCCTAAAATTTCCCATTTACTTAGTCTGTCATTTAAATGTTCCAAATCCATTTGCATTATGCATAGTGGACATAACCGAAACAGTTTTATTGTCCCTCCATCGTACTGTCAATAACTCCCTTTCTAACTCATCTCATATCCCCTCTTTTAGATTTTTTTTCAAAGTCTTTTATATTTTTCAAAGATTGGGGAATACCTTTACATGTCCTAAGAATAGTTCCACATGCTCCTACCCCTAAATTCCATAGATCTTTAGACAATTGTATAGTAGTATAAAAATTATCGACTAATAATTTATACCCCTCTTTAGCTAAAGATTTAATTAATTTCATTACCACCCCATATGCCAATCCAAAAGGCCCATTATCCTGTTTACCTAAATACATGTATAAATGAAAATCATAAGTATACCTAGAAAGAGAATCAGCTAATACCCATAACTTCATTCACCACTTAGTCGGCTTATCCCTTATGTACTGCCTAAAAATATATCTACCTTTATTTCTTATCATTCTTTAATCTACTGATATATCTTGGTAAGGCTGAAACAATTTTATACATTACAATCTAATAAAGTTAAAGAAAAAATGTACTTTACATAACTTGTTGGTTTTGTCTTCAGTTAGAGGATTAGACACCTTTAGAAAGCTCATTATAGATTTCAATCTATCACGAAACATAAAAGCTCTGGCCCAAAGTCCATTGTATAGTGATTTAGTAGACCAGAAGCGGTCAATGTTCTGTGCTTGAAAAAGTCCAGCATACATGATAAGTCCACAGAATCTGTAGAATTCATCTGGTGTAAGATCAAACCAGCCTTGGTAAACACAAGGTTTTGTAGGTCCATAATGTCTGGCATTGCTATTATTAGTCACAAATATGAATTACTAAGTCCAAAGTAAAATAAAGCTTTAAAAATACCACTGCATTGCAGAATTTCCTAATGTCTTCCCTTGTTTTAGTTCCTCCGAGTTGTTGAATGCCTGGATTCCTCTCAGGTAGAAAATTCTTTGGTGGTTCTGGTAATGTGTCATTCAATTCATTCATATCATCATGCCATATGATCTGGGGGGTAAAAAAAATATGTAAAGAAAACCATAAATATAAAAAAAAATTCAGCTTATTTATCGAGCTACATTTAATTATTTTATAATGATGAAAACAAAATATCATCAATACAGATATGTAAATATTATGTAAACTTCAGTTTTTTTTTTTTTTTTTGTGTTTACGAAAATCTGCTGATTGGCAATAACACAAAAATAAAACAGTAGCAGTAATTCTAGCGGTAGAGAACTAAATAAATAATATTTATACATAAACCTTTATATAATAAAATATAAATCTTTATACTTTTCTCTTATTATATAACTATTCCCACATTTTAAGTCCTAAAGAATAAATAAATAAACATAAAGATCATTAAGACAAAGTCAAAGCATATTGGTTCAATACATACACATGTGAGTTTGGAAGTGTTGAAAACTTGAATTAAAACTAATATTTTCAGCTTCAAAGTCATCTGAAGAAGTAATGAGCTGCCAAGTTTCATCTTTGTCACTTGAATCAAGTTTATTTTCCTCTAAATAATCAGAATATGAGTCCATTTTAGTGTAGTCGAATTGGCTGACAAAACGTAAACAAATCAAAATGGCGTTCGGTGGGTCACCTGATAGCGTTGTTTTATTTACGAGAAATTGTTGTTAAAATAAAAATTGACAATTATTTTTTAGTAGAAAGTATTTAGAAAGCATTTTTTAAAATAAAAATATTATACTAGACATAAAAAGTCACATTTTATTGTATGCCGTCTGTTGGGCTTTAATACTTGCGTCAGCCTAAACCGTACACAGCTAGAATGAAATTTTGTTTGGCTGTCTATCCTGGTGTTATATCTAGATATCCATGACTGAATACACTGGGAATATGATGTTGTGTTCTACTGTATATACTGGGCTTATGATATGGTGTACTACTGAATACACTGGGAATATGGTGTTGTGTTCTACTGTATATACTAGTTTAGAATGTTGTGTACAACTGTAATACTGGGTTTAGAATGTTGTGTACAACTGTAATACTGGGTTTAGAATGTTGTGTACAACTGTAATACTGGGTTTAGAATGTTGTGTACAACTGTAATACTGGGTTTAGAATGTTGTGTAAAACTGTATAAGGTGGGTTTAGAATGTTGTATACAACGGTATGTACTGGGTTTAGAATGTTGTGTGCAACTTTATAAACTGGGTTTAGAATGTTATGTACAACGATAAACTGGATTTAGAATGTAGTGTACAACTGTATATAATGGGTTTAGAATGTTGTGTACAACTGTATATACTTTGTTTAGAATGTTATGTACAACTTTATATACTTTGTTTAGAATGTTGTGTACAACTGTAAATACTCGGCATATGATATTTGTTCTCAACACAATTCTGATTTCTCCCTCCCCCCTTTGCCTTAACTAAGCTTCTTTGTAATAACTCGGAAATGATTGTACTTATCTTAATTTATCCATTGCCATTGAGGTTAAAATTATACTTAAAAATAATAAAATGACACAGAAATACGTATCTAAGCATTATTATCAATGTAATTTATAAGGATGTGCGCAGTTTCCTATCCTTGGTGTCGAATGTCCAACCAGTTGTGCTCCGGAGACAATGGAACAGAGTGAGCTTTCATTTAAAAACGGCTTCAAGTCCGCCATTTTGACTAAAAAATCAGCCACATTAAACAACAATGACATAATATTGCGTAAAATTATGGGATGGACCCATGAAGAAAACCAAGGAGATTTCTTAATATCCTTGTGAAAGCTAGTATAAATATGATTACAATTGTTGCTTATGTTGTGACGATGTTACTTCATGTATATTTCCAGTAAATGAATCTGGGTTGTTTTGAACCCATCCAGTGGGTCAGGTCTACGACACTGGACTAAAAAAACGGTGACAGAAAGGCGGATCGGCAGTTAGCTGGGCCTTGGGGCGAGTGTCACGTGATGGGCTCTCAGACTGTGACCTTTTTATTAGAGGCTTAGAATGGTTACAATTGTTAGAACAGTGGCTAATGGTCTCATATCTCGGTGTTCTCCTCTAGTAACGGTCCTGGGTCTTATGTGCCCTAGTCGCATTATTTTATTTTAGTTGTGTAGGACATTCTTGTCATGGGGATATCTGTTTAGAGGTAATTTTAGTTTCCAGAGTGACTTCCAGATTTGAAAGTCGCAGAACTTCGATGGTTTGCAGAAGATACTAAATGGTTTACGGCAGAACTTCGATGGTTTGCAGAAGATATTAAATGGTTTACGGCAGAACTTCGATGGTTCACAGAAGATATTAAATGGTTTACGGCAGAACTTCAATGGTTTACAGAAGATATTAAATGGTTTACGGCAGAACTTCAATGGTTTACAGAAGATATTAAATGGTTTACGGCAGAACTTCAATGGTTCACAGAAGATATTAAATGGTTTACGGCAGAACTTCAATGGTTCACAGAAGATATTAAATGGTTTACGGCAGAACTTCGATGGTTCACAGAAGATATTAAATGGTTTACGGCAGAACTTCAATGGTTTACAGAAGATATTAAATGGTTTACGGCAGAACTTCGATGGTTCACAGAAGATACTCAATGGTTTACGACAGAGACTTCAATGGTTTACAGAAGATATTAACTGGTTTACGGCAGAACTTCAATGGTTTACAGAAGATAATAAATGGTTTACGGCAGAACTTCAATGGTTTACAGCGTTTTACATACACTGCTCGCCCTAATGGGCGTTTTGAATGGTACGGAATCGAAATAAAGCAACTCCGGTTACGGATGCCCTCCGTAGTGCCCTCATGACCGACTCAGCCCCGAGCTGCGGTGTTGCCCAAACTGATGTAGTGACATTTGTCAAGTAAAAAATGTGAATTAAATATGTTAAGTAAATATGTAAATATGTGTTCTCAGTAAATTCTTGGTTGACGTGTTTTCCAAGAAAAGGCTGTTATGATCAATAACTCACCAAAAGAAAGATCAAATGTATGATATCAATGTGACATCTATACACAATATTTTGTATAAAATCAAAGTTCTGATTTCAATATGAAATCAGTCCACAATGTGTCGAACAACCTTTCAAAAAAGCTTCATCTCTAGACTTAAATAGTTCTTACATTAAAGAGTAACGGTTATTTCAGTGAACTAAGAACAGTCGCACTGCCCATTACTTATCAATATATAACAATAGTCAACATAAAAAAAGTTCCCTTAGCACTAACGGGCCATCGGGGGCAGATGAAGTGTAGAATTCATCTGTATCTATAACCTCAGCATATGAAGGGATTGTGTGGTTAGCACAACGCCAAGCCGCCTTTACTTCCCCAACTTAAGTCAGATACCCATTTAAAGCTGGGTGGACTTGTGGGACGACTTTGTACCGATTTTCACCTGAAAAAATTCCGTGGGTCTCAACGAGGATCAAACCCAGGACTCTCAGGTCGACAGTTAAGTACCTACACCACTCGGCCATCCGTCCCACAACATATAACAATGGTCAACATAAAATCATTTTCAAGTTTTATCACGCCGTCAACCCTCGGTTTTTTTTTCGGTGACGTTAGGTCAGTTTCGATTTTGATCGATTCACTTAGAAATATGAACCCCCCCCCCCTGTTTTTTTTTCGGTGACTTTAGGTCAATTAATCCTAATTGTTGTGCTAATATCTATGTACTGCAGAGTTTTATAAATGTAATACTGATATCTTTAAGTGTGGTATTCTAAAGTGTTGAACAAAGATTGACGTCATAATGTGTGGTATTCTAAAGTGTTCAACAAAGATTGACGTCATAAAGTGTTGTATTCCAAAGTGTTCAACAAAGATTGACGTCATAAAGTGTTGTATTCCAAAGTGTTCAACAAAGATTGACGTCATAAAGTGTTGTATTCCAAAGTGTCGAACAAAGATTGACGTCATAAAGTGTTGTATTCCAAAGTGTTGAACAAAGATTGACGTCATAAAGTGTTGTATTCCAAAGTGTGCAACAAAGATTGACGTCATAAAGTGTTGTATTCCAAAGTGTTCAACAAAGATTGACGTCATAAAGTTTTGTATCCCAAAGTGTTCAACAAAGATTGACGTCATAAAGTGTTGTATCCCAAAGTGTTCAACAAAGATTGACGTCATAAAGTGTTGTATTCCAAAGTGTTCAACAAAGATTGACGTCATAAAGTGTTGTATTCCAAAGTGTTCAACAAAGATTGACGTCATAAAGTGTTGTATTCCAAAGTGTCGAACAAAGATTGACGTCATAAAGTGTTGTATTCCAAAGTGTTGAACAAAGATTGACGTCATAAAGTGTTGTATTCCAAAGTGTGCAACAAAGATTGACGTCATAAAGTGTTGTATTCCAAAGTGTTCAACAAAGATTGACGCCATAAAGTTTTGTATCCCAAAGTGTTCAACAAAGATTGACGTCATAAAGTGTTGTATTCCAAAGTGTTCAACAAAGATTGACGTCATAAAGTGTTGTATTCCAAAGTGTTCAACAAAGATTGTCGTCATAAAGTGTTGTATCCCAAGGTGTTTAACAAAGATTGACGTCATAAAGTGTTGTATTCCAAAGTGTTCAACAAAGATTGACGTCATAAAGTGTTGTATTCCAAAGTGTTCAACAAAGATTGACTGTCTTAAAGCTTTGAACAAAGATTTATACACTAAAGTGTTGTTGTTAACAACTCCGGTTAATAAATAATCTCGGCCTCCAGAAATGCGACGTAATATGTTCCAGATCTAACAAGATTCTAACTCGAGTGTCGTCTGGCATCCAGCCACCCACGAAAATCAGCCGCGGCCTCTCCTTGGCGGGCTTGAACGACGCAAGTTTGAAATTACCTACTGTCGTGTTCTGTTCAGTTTGAAATCCAATCCATTCTGTCCGTTAAATACGAGTCCCAGGTACATCAAATGTGTGTCATCTGCACAACCTGATGATTGGTTGACTTTCTAGGTACAGTGAAGTAATCTTGTTTTGTACCGGCACAAACCTGTACAGCATACCTGAGCAGGTAAGATTTTAAACAAACAAAAATAAATAAAACAGGTTGTCTTCTTCCATTTTGGTACTAAACTTTCTGCTCCATATTTTGTTGGATTACTGAGATATATTACAAGTGGAGATGCGTGAAGGTAGCGACTATGTAAGGAATTGTCGTATTAGGGTAGCGAATTGGTGTGGGGGTAGCGAATGGCGATAATTCATGGTAGCTATACATATTCATTTACAACGCATTAGGGTCAAGTCGTGTGGGCGGGGTGAAAGGGGTAGCGATTTGTTTGCAGACGACATTTGTCAAATTGGAAACAAAAACAAAAAATGGTTCCAAATATTTAAACATTTAGACCATGGGCGTGAGTGGTGCAGGTGCGAACTAAACGGTGGGCACACACACTGGACCCCCCCCCCCCCGACTTCTGGGGAAACTACTCAATCGCAATGTTACACTAAAGGCTTTATTTTGCATGTTTTTGTTTTCTGAAAAAGGGGGGGGGGGTATTTTCTTCTGCGCCTAGACCCAAAATAACATTCTCACGCTTATATCTCGGGGTGTCTTCCTGTTGTCCTGCAAATTTTCATTGATTTCAGCACACAAAAAAATACTTTTCAGAAAGCATTGTAAACACTGTCAACACGGTATAACTTCACGGGCGATATTATATTTATTATTCAATCCATTATCTCCAATTCGACTCCTTCCCCCCCCCCCCCGGTTTCTAAAGGGTTAGACATCCACTTCCACTTACCCTGGTCTATACCGGGGTATCGTTTTAGATCATTCAATAGCACAATGGTTAGAATGTAGGGGTCATCTCTGCCACTATAAGTCATTAAATATGTATACATGTACTAGTATATATACAACAACAGAACAACTCCTATCTCAGGTAATAGCAGTGAGCGTACAATTAGCTCAGGCCACAAATGTAAACCATAAGTCTCTTTTATATACAAATATATGTCTGTCTGTCTTTTGTACTACTCATGACACTTTTGGTCTGTCAATTAGTTTGTATCAGTGGCGTCACTAGGGTTGGTGTCACCCGGTGCGGTAACTCATGGTGTCACCCCTCTCATGACACTCCGGTCTCCATTTTTTTTTTCCAGAGACCGTATGTATGTGCGCATGCGCGACTTTATTATTTTTTTTTCCATTTCCGGGGTCAGGATTTTAGCGATAATTGATATCTATAGGTCAATGCAAGTATACCTATAATTTCATTAAAATAATTAATAATTACATGCAGTGTCTGTTAATAATCGGAGATATTTTTATATTTGTTATTAATTTTGTTCGAAGCCTTATAAAGTCATTTGCTGTTAATAATCGGAGATATTTTTATTTATTTTTAAAAATTAAATACGGCATTGAATTATTTTAAATTACAAAATAAGAATATAGGCCTAAAACTAGATATTTTGCATTTTGTTGTCACCCCTTGTGAGGGTGTCACCCGGTGCGGTCCGCACCCCCCCCCCCCGCACCCCCTAGTGACGCCACTGGTTTGTATGCTCACAATTTGGTCCGTATGATGAACTCCCTATCTGTGTGACAGTCTATTATGCTATTTCGTCTGGTGTCTCTATTAATTATTCTGCATGATTCACAGCTACCAATGACCAACGTGCAAACATTGAAACATGTTTTATTTTATAGATTCAATCTTCAGAAGTGTTTAATGTATATAGATTATGTAACAGGCATTCACACACACGCACACACACACGCACACAAACTTAACAGGTTTGGTTGTGCAAGTGACGAAACATAATAAAGACAGGTACTCTGATGAGTCTATGTGTGATTGGAATGGTGTTACAAGATTGTTGGTATTACATGTCTATAATAGTTTACATTGCTGGAGGTCTTGTAACAAGTGGAGACACTATTTACCTTGCATGTATTTTAGATATAAACAAGCGATTTTTTATTGCAGCATATTTAAAAAAAAAAAAAAGTTTGAAGCATCTCGCAGTTTTGCCCTTAAAGCAGATTTAAAGTGACATCACAAGTGAGCAGGGCTCGATTTACCGCCGGGAATGCCGGGGATATCCCCGGAACTGAGACCTGTCATCCCCGGCTCTGCTTTAGCTAACATATCCCTGCCAGGGATGAAATCATAGACATTTATCCCCGGCTCTGAAGAATTTTTTTCATTCCCTGCACTGGTTTTTTCTTAAATCAAGCACTGTATGTGAGACATTCATGTGTCGACAACCAGGCTTGCGGAGCCGGAGCCGGGAGCCGCTACTTTTGCTGGAGCCGGATCCGAAAAAATCTGGCGGCTCCACGGCTCCCAAGTGTTTTTTTTTTTTTACAGCAGATTTTTTTTTTTAGCTTTAAAATTGCAAATTTGTTTGATTGTTTGCTTCGTACAATTTGAAATGTTGTCATTTTTACGAACGCCACAACAGTTACAGCATTTAAATGATAGCGTGCACGCACATCACCACAATAAATCTTTAATGGGAAATCGTTTTGTGTTCGTTTTAAATCTTGTTTACCCTCCGAAATTGTTTAATGGCATGTTATTTTGTTATATATAAAGTTAAAACAGTTTTATTTCATAGAATAATTGTATCAATCATTTAAAATATTTTTTTACTACGATGACAAATAGAACGCGTCATTTCGTATTATTATCTGACCGCGAATTTGTAATAGACTAAAAACAAAATGGTCGCTTTCTGTAGTTAACAATTTTATTATATACAGAATATCTGAAATAGAGTAGATAAATTTATAAGGCTGTGGCTATTCCGAACCGGGTCCCAATAAAATCCGATTGTTATTCGGACCCGTGGCAAATATGCACTTAGCTTAGCTATTTTTAAACTTTATTAGACGGAACCCGAAAAAATAATAATACAGAGTCCGCTTAGTGGAACCATAAACACTGAGTAACGATTAAATCATACAATTCAAACAATTATTTAAAAAAATAAACAAAAAACAATAATAAAGTTTATGTATAGCTAAGCTAAGTGCATATTTGCCACGGGTCCGAATAACAATCAGACTTTATTGGGACGGGGTCCGAATAAAAATCGGAGTTTATTGGTACCTGGGTCCGAATAGTCATTTCGAATTTATAAATAATAAATATAAATATTGAAGTCTTTAAAATATTTTAAATAATGTATCATTTTACTATTTGCTAATTTGATCATTGGAATAACTTTTTATTACTTATGAAAATGGCGACTAGTGAAACCTCGGACGAAAATAATGATATGATTCTGGATGCACTGAAATGGTTTGTTTTTAGTAAAACCGGCATGCGTATATTTTTCAAGTTCCTGACTATGGGGGTGAACGCGGCAAAATTTGCATAACTTTTTATCAGCGGCATGTTTGCGTGGCGCAATTACAAAAATTTTTGTTTCGCGTGATACTATCTTAATAGGGAGCCGGAGCCGTGCTGGAGCCGGAGCCGTCAAATTTGTGGGAGCCGGAGCCGGAAAAAAATTTTGGCGGCTCCGCAAGACTGTCGACAAATTCAGTACCATCATTGTTCATTGTTAGACGATGTTTCTATCTTAGCCGGAACGATTGTTACCAGTAGAGCATCGTATTGTTTACACATAAGCTCCCTCCCCCCCTATCCTTTCCCCTGAATTCCTCCAATCAACTCTCGACTTGTCAGTAATTCACAATTCATTATAACCTGGGGATGCAACAAAATTTCTTTCCAATCGGGTTCATCACTTCATGAAACCAGACCTCTGAACCCTAAATTGAGTATCGAGTTCTCAAACCAACCTTTCCCTTGCAAGTGATATAAACTTTGAACTGTTGTTTCAGCGGAATCTTGGTATGTTACATGCTTTGAACTGTTGTTGTTCCAGTAAAATATTTCTGTGTTACAAGCTTTGAACAGTTGGTTATGCGATATCTTTGTATGTTACAAGCTTTGAACATTTGTTTCAGTGAAATATTTGTGTGTTACAAGCTGTGAACTGATAGATGGATAAATCTTTGTGTGTCTTTTTTTAGAACATAGTTCCTGTAGATGAGCAGTGGCGGGCCAGAGGCTTTTTGCTGTGAATGAGTTGAAAAATGTCCGGAGTCCCTGGAAACTGTTCAGTAATCATATGAAATGACTTTAATTACTGTAATTACAGTTATGGAGGTTATTACTGGTGTGAGGGTACTTAATATAGAAAAGTGCTATGGAGGTTATTACTGGTGTGAGGGTACTTAATATAGAAAAGTGCTATGGAGGTTATTACTGGTGTGAGGGTACTTAATATAGAAAAGTGCTATGGAGGTGCAGATGTATTTCATAAAAGTTTCTTTCTATTTCTGTAGCCGTAAGATCGGCCAACTCACCCATTATCACACCAGTTATAAATATCTGCCGTGATTTGATTGGACAGTTGAGATTGAATTTTATTGAAATTAAAAGAAATCAGAGTTTCTATGTTTGGTAGAATACCGGAAGTTAGGAATGGTTCCACCATGACAGTTAACAAAATATCATTCATGATGTTTTCTCACAATTGTAAAATTTTCAACTAATTGAAGCTCAAAATAATTCGTGATGTTTTTAATTTTTCCATTTCTTAGTTGGCATCAAACATGATGACGCATACAACGTAAACAACACCGTTTTCTAAACGAGTCTCTATTGTAAAATAAGGAGAAAAGCAAACAAAAAGTCATTCATAGTTTGAAATGTTTCCTTTCTAAAGATGTCATGTTTCTGACAAGTGTGGTTCCATGATGTCTCTTTAAGGATAAGGTGATATATAATGATCCCATTAAACATCAGTGACTGTCAAGATGTCTCTATAAGGATGAGGTGATATATATTGATCCCATTAAACATCAGTGACTGTCAAGATGTCTCTATAAGGATGAGGTGATATATATTGATCCCATTAAACATCAGTGACTGTCAAGATGTCTCTATAAGGATGAGATGATATATATTGATCCCATTAAACATCAGTGACTGTCAAGATGTCTCTATAAGGATGAGATGATATATATTGATCCCATTAAACATCAGTGACTGTCAAGATGTCTCTATAAGGATGAGGTGATATATATTGATCCCATTAAACATCAGTGACTGTCAAGATGTCTCTATAAGGATGAGGTGATATATATCGATCCCATTAAACATCAGTGACTGTCAAGATGTCTCTATAAGGATGAGGTGATATATATTGATCCCATTAAACATCTTTGATCGCCATTAAACTGTTCTCACACTGGTATTTCTACATCACCTTCATCGGCCAGGTTGAAACTGTTCTCACTATGATATTTCTACATCACCTTCATCAGCCAGGTTGAAGCGGTCAAGCTGTGACCACATAGGAAACAGGTGGCAGGCATTGAATGTGATCAAAACCATTAAATGTACCACAACAATCGGGTTCAAATTGAAAGCGTCGCCAGGTCAAAGACAATTGTCGTCTGCTCTTAAGTTCTTGTGGACACACAATATTTTCGCTGTTTTCTTGTCGACAAAATTCATGTTGATGCAAAGGATATTTGACGGTGACCTTGTCTTTAGAACTTCTGCTGACCCGTTGAATATTTCGAAGTTTAGCTATTTTCTAACACTCGCCGACAGTCGGGATATTTCTCTGTTATCTAGTCGTTAGTGTTGTTTTAGTCCCAAGTCATATTTTAGTTTCAGTTTTTATTTCGTTTTTTCTGTAATAATTTTAGTTTTCGTCTAGTTTTAGTCTTGCTTCTAATTTTAGTTTTAGTTTTAGTTCTCGTTGACGAAAAGTCAACATTTTCGTTAACGAAGGTTTTAGTTTTAGTTTTCGTGAACGAAAGCAACACTATATTTTAGTTTCAGTTTTTATTTCGTTTTTTCTGTAATAATTTTAGTTTTCGTTTAGTTTTAGTCTTGCTTCTAATTTTAGTTTTAGTTCTCGTTGACGAAAAGTCAACATTTTCGTCAACGAAGGTTTTAGTTTTAGTTTTCGTCAACGAAAACAACACTACTAGTCGTCAAAGATTAGGATAAAAAAACATAGGGTGTTTCTCCGATGTATGGTCTACAGATGACATTTTTCAACTGTTTTCTTTCAAGCTCTTCTTGTCGTCTAGGATTTATTCATGGCATATTGGTCCTACTCATTTTTATTTTTTTTACAACACAAAATCTAAAGGTGTTAATTGATGTGCCATAAATATATTATAAATATATTTTTCATCTCAACGTATTGCTAGACGTTAACACAGCTGTTTCGTTACTGCAAATAGAGAATTTTGTTTTTTTATTGATCAGGTTGTAGTATTCGGTTTTGCCTGGTAAGTTGAGGTGCACTGGGATACCCCTCCCCCTTCCACCCCGGGCACACCATCGTTGCACCTTCCATCCCAAGACCGTCAAGACCAAGCTAATTCCACTTCCTGTCTGTCTGTGTGTCCGCATAGCTAAAATAAACTCATTAGTGATAAAATCAAATTTAATTCCAGTGATTTAAAAGAAAAATCAATGGCTATGCAACATTACCAGGGTCAAAAATAATTTACCACGTAACGTTTCGTGGGGTTTTTTTTTCGAGGAAGAGAAGGTTTGTTGTACGACAGAGAAGGTTTGTTGTACGGCAGAGAAGGTTTGTTGTACGGCAGAGAAGGTTTGTTGTACGGCAGAGAAGGTTTGTTGTACGGCAGAGAAGGTTTGTTGTACGGCAGAGAAGGTTTGTTGTACAGCAGAAGCAGAGAAGACGTATTTTATAGTTGTACCATGTTCAGGGCCACCGAGAGAAATTATGGACCCCGGGCCAAAGAAGGCGTGTGGGCCCTTTGCCGAAATTCTACAAATGTATGATAACATCACAGTAAAATCTCGACTAAGCAGTTATTCTACAAATGTATGATTACATCACAGTAAAATCTCGACTAAGCAGTTATTCTACAAATGTATGATTACATCACAGTAAAATCTCGACTAAGCAGTTATTCTACAAATATATGATTACATCACAGTAAAATCTCGACTAAGCAGTTATTCTACAAATGTATGATTACATCACAGTAAAATCTCGACTAAGCAGTTATTCTACAAATGTATGATTACATCACAGTAAAATCTCGACTAAGCAGTTATTCTACAAATGTATGATTACATCACAGTAAAATCTCGACTAAGCAGTTATTCTACAAATGTATGATTACATCACAGTAAAATCTCGACTAAGCAGTTATTCTACAAATGTATGATTACATCACAGTAAAATCTCGACTAAGCAGTTATTCTACAAATGTATGATTACATCACAGTAAAATCTCGACTAAGCAGTTATTCTACAAATGTATGATTACATCACAGTAAAATCTCGACTAAGCAGTTATTCTACAAATGTATGATTACATCACAGTAAAATCTCGACTAAGCAGTTATTCTACAAATGTATGATTACATCACAGTAAAATCTCGACTAAGCAGTTATTCTACAAATGTATCTGTTTGCGATTATCCGGCCTCTATACTATTCTGCCATGTTAACAATATATATCTATAATAACATCAATATTTATTGTGTGAGAAATACTTGAAACATCATCCAATATGTCAGAGAACTTCAAGCCAATCAAAAACATCATCCAATTTTTCATAGAACACAGAGTCTCATACAAACGCTTACTTCAAATTCAATGAATTCAATCTTTCCTGCCGCGACAAGTCAACTTCTACAAACAGCCTAATTACGCATATAGAGCTTAGCCCCAAGTTAAGACCGAACAAAAGGAATCATCAAAACCGTTTCATGTGTTATTTTTTTTTCCATTATCTGCTAGCAAATCCGCGTTTGTAAAGGTACATTTTGGGGCACAAGACAAAAAAACATGTGCGTGCCCAAGGCGAAAGTACACTGGTGTCGCTAGGCGAAAGTACACTGGTGTCGCTAGGTGAAAGTACACTGGTGTCGCTAGGCGAAAGTACACTGGTGTCGCTAGGTGAAAGTACACTGGTGTCGCTAGGCGAAAGTACACTGGTGTCGCTAGGCGAAATGCTGTCAAGATCTCCACATGTCAAATCTTGGGCCCCTAATAATCTCTGGCAAGCCCCCTACCCCGAACAGTGCCCTTTCTTGTGGCAGGGTTGACCTTTGTGTGCCAACCAGAATATGACACTTGCCCATATTTTGTACTTTAATAAAAAGGTTAAACATTATTTCGTTGTTTTTTTTTTGGCGATTTCGGCAAAAAAAAAATCCTTACATGGGGCCATTACTAGTATAGGGCCCTAAGTAACCGGCTTGTTTGGCTATCCATCAGAACTCTTCTGTCTGCTATGTGGCTGAATGAACATCGTCACTCTCTTATCAAAATATTTTTCATTTGTTTAGACTTGTCGTTTTCAATAGGTGGTCTTCACATTAACAGCAGACTGTCATATTATGTCTGGCCTTCACATTAACAGCAGACTGTCATATTATGTGTGGTCTTCACATTAACAGCAGACTGTCATATTATGTGTGGTCTTCACATTAACAGCAGACTGTCATATTATGTGTGGTCTTCACATTAACAGCAGACTGTCATATTATGTGTGGTCTTCACATTAACAGCACATTATCATACTATGTGTGGTCTTCACATTAACAGCAGACTGTCATACTATGTGTGGTCTTCACATTAACAGCACATTATCATACTATGTGTGGTCTTCACATTAATAGCAGACTGTCATACTATGTGTGGTCTTCACATTAACAGCAGACTGTCATATAATGTGTGGTCTTCACATTAACAGCACATTATCATACTATGTGTGGTCTTCACATTAACAGCAGACTGTCATACTATGTGTGGTCTTCACATTAACAGCAGACTGTCATATTATGTGTGGTCTTCACATTAACAGCACATTATCATGCTATGTGTGGTCTTCACATTAACAGCAGGCTGTCATATTATGTGTGGCCTTCACATTAACAGCACATTGTCATACTATGTGTGGTCTTCACATTAACAGCACATTGTCATACTATGTGTGGCCTTCACATTAACAGCACATTATCATACTATGTGTGGCCTTCACATTAACAGCACATTGTCATACTATGTTTGGCCTTCACATTAACAGCACATTGTCATACTATGTGTGGCCTTCACATTAACAGCACATTATCATACTATGTGTGGTCTTCACATTAACAGCAGGCTGTCATATTATGTGTGGCCTTCACATTAACAGCACATTGTCATACTATGTGTGGTCTTCACATTAACAGCACATTGTCATACTATGTGTGGCCTTCACATTAACAGCACATTATCATACTATGTGTGGCCTTCACATTAACAGCACATTGTCATACTATGTTTGGCCTTCACATTAACAGCACATTGTCATACTATGTGTGGCCTTCACATTAACAGCACATTGTCATACTATGTGTGGTCTTCACATTAACAGCACATTGTCATACTATGTGTGGCCTTCACATTAACAGCACATTATCATACTATGTGTGGCCTTCACATTAACAGCACATTGTCATACTATGTGTGGCCTTCACATTAACAGCACATTATCATACTATGTGTGGCCTTCACATTAACAGCACATTGTCATACTATGTTTGGCCTTCACATTAACAGCACATTGTCATACTATGTGTGGCCTTCACATTAACAGCACATTGTCATACTATGTGTGGTCTTCACATTAACAGCACATTGTCATACTATGTGTGGCCTTCACATTAACAGCACATTATCATACTATGTGTGGCCTTCACATTAACAGCACATTGTCATACTATGTGTGGCCTTCACATTAACAGCACATTGTCATACTATGTGTGGCCTTCACATTAACAGCACATTATCATACTATGTGTGGCCTTCACATTAACAGCACATTGTCATACTATGTGTGGCCTTCACATTAACAGCACATTATCATACTATATGTCACTGACATTGGCATTTCTGCCCAATGCCCATGATTTAAACAAAACACAAGTAAACAATAACATTTTAAAATGACCCGTGGATTTTATCATTTCCAGCCCGTTCGGCTTGGTGGGCCCCCTTGACAGTCGTGATGCCAGGGGCCTGGGTCTCCTACTGTTTTAGTCTCCGGGTTGGTTTAATTGCCGCCCCCAACTGAACCCTGTTTGTTATTTTAGTTTCGGATTTCTTAAAAAATCTTGTAAATTGACAATGTTGCGACACTGCGTATAATTTGTTACTGTACAGTTGGCCAGCTCCTGGTGAGCTCATCGTGACAGTACAAACAAATTAAAACAAATTAATTAAAACTCTGATCGAATTAATTTATGTAAGGCAAAAATGTTGAAACAAAGTGGTAAATGACGTGTAGCAATGGTAACGTCTAATGGTACTTCTTAGTTGAGATACTCTCTGTTCTTTAATTCAGTTAGCGATATGTGTGAAATGATGCCTTTTGATGTAGTGATTTTGTCTAAAAACAATGTCTTTAGATTGTGAAAGATAGCCAATATACAGACAGACACCGATATAGACAGACAGACAGACAGATATACAGATAGATAGATAGATAGATAGATAGATGGATAGATAGAAAGATAGATAGATAGATAGATAGATAGATAGATAGATAGATAGATAGATAGATAGATAGATAGATAGATAGATAGATAGATAGATAGATAGATAAAGTAGGAAGCTAAAAAGGTAGATCCTAGAAATCTCTTTGTATTTATGTTTAACATGTTCTATAAAACATCATAAGCTCTGTGTATTGGTAAATTTACTTGCATCAGCGACTTCTTATGAAATCATGGGTCCATTGTGTTTCCTGTTTCCGACACACAACCTTACAGCAAGTACAAAATAATATCACTGGACTCAGCATGCCACCAACTTTCTCAATAAACTGACCTGTCATCCTTGGTTAGAATAGTACCATCCTAGACAGATGTCAGCCGAGACACTATGGCCTTGCCCTTCAGCACAGCTGAGTCAGCAGTTGAATCTGTCAGTGACAAAATCTTTTGTCTGCAGTGGCGTAGCTAGGGTGGGGGGAGGGGGAGTCCAAATTTGAACGTCCCCCCGGGCCCCCGCTTGAGGGGGGCCCCCAAACGAGTTACCAAATTTTTTTATTTTAACACTAAATATTAAATACTAGCTGTTATCTCATGTCATGATATCGTATGTCAAATTTGCAGGGGCCCCCAAAAAAGGCAAAGCCCCCCGGGCCCCCAAACCCCTAGGGACGCCTCTGTTTGTCTGCAAAATGAAATAAATAATTGAAAGTATGGGGAATGCAGGAGTGTCTAATTGTCTGTTTTACTGCAATACATTATTGACTGTACAGGAGTGTCCAATTGTCTGTTTTACTGCAATACATTATTGACTGTACAGTAGTGTCCAATTGTCTGTTTTACTGCAATACATTATTGACTTTACCGGAGTGTCTAATTGTCTGTTTTTCTTCAATACATTATTGACTGTACAGGAGTGTCTAATTGTCTGTTTTACTGCAATACATTATTGACTGTACAGGAGTGTCCAATCGTCTGTTTTACTGCAATACATTATTGACTGTACAGGAGTGTCTAATTGTCTGTTTTTCTTCAATACATTATTGACTGTACAGTAGTGACTAATTGTCTGTTTTTCTTCAATACATTATTGACTGTACAGGAGTGTCCAATTGTCTGTTTTACTGCAATACATTATTGACTGTACAGGAGTGTCCAATTGTCTGTTTTACTGCAATACATTATTGACTTTATAGGAGTGTCTAATTGTCTGTTTTTCTTCAATACATTATTGACTGTACACTGTACAGTAGTGTCCAATTGTCTGTTTTTCTTCAATACATTATTGACTGTACACTGTACAGTAGTGTCCAATTGTCTGTTTTTCTTCAATACATTATTGACTGTACAGTAGTGTCTAATTGTCTGTTTTACTGCAATACATTATTGACTGTACAGGAGTGTCTAATTGTCTGTTTTTCTTCAATACATTTTTGACTGTACAGGAGTATCTAATTGTGTGTTTTACTTCAATACATTATTGACTTTACCGGAGTGTCTAATTGTCTGTTTTACTTCAATACATTATTGACTTTACAGGAGTGTCCAATTGTCTGTTTTACTTTCTAATTGTCTGTTTTACTTCAATACATTATTGACAGTACAGGAGTGTCTAATTGTCTGTTTTACTTCAATATATTATTGACTGTACATAAAAGTCTAATGAATGGGATGAACCATCAGAATCTGTATAAGATTTAATTTTTTTTTCTACCAAATTTACAATTCTAATCTGATTATTTTGAATTTAATTTGTAAGTTTCTACCCATTTCTCAAACTTTATGACTCGGAAGAGAGAATCGTAACTGAGTTTTTGATTGAAAGAAAAATCGGGTGTTGTATTGTATTGTATTTGGAATGTATTGGATTGTATTAGAATCGACAGAAATGTTGGTCTGTTATAGATATTATTTAGACTTTTAGTATAGGACTATGCCTTTAATTTTGGTTGTACAGAACTGAGGAGTTGTGAGATGGTTGGATTGGGGGGGGGGGGGGGAAGTACACAGCCATCGACATAAGATTGTGTATATTGACTGTAATTATCATCAAGACAAGTACGAAAATGTCTTCTTTAACATTTTAGCCAATAAGACTTTTATTAAATAGAGTCTTCTTTTAGAACCGGTGTTTTTAGGTAGGAGAAATAGTCTTCTTATTTTACGGTTGGTAACTACGTTAATGAGATCAGGTGATATAACACTTCATGTGTGTGTGTACGTCATCTCTCTATGTATCATTACGTCATATGGTTTAATTTTGCGTATGTATATATCTCTCTATGTATCATTACGTCATATGGTTCAATTATGTGTATGTGTATCTCTCTATGTATCATTACGTCATATGTTTCAATTATGTGTATGTGTATCTCTCTATGTATCATTACGTCATATGTTTCAATTATGTGTATGTGTATCTCTCTATGTATCATGGTTTTAGAATATGTGCGTGTGTCTACCGTTCAAATATTTTCTAACTCCAAACTGACCAAACACCTACTTCCTCTTCTTCCTACAACAACACGATATCACAAAATTCAGGTCACCTTCCTGCCACTACCTTCCTGCCACTACCTTCCTCCCACTACCTTCCTGCCACTACCTTCCTGCCACTACCTTCCTGCCACTACCTTCTTGCCACTACCTTCCTCCCACTACCTTCCTGCCACTACCTTCCTCCCACTACCTTCCTCCCACTACCTTCCTGCCACTACCTTCCTCCCACTACCTTCCTGCCACTACCTTCCTCCCACTACCTTCCTGTCACTACCTTCCTCCCACTACCTTTCAAACCTTAATTCGAAGAATGTTGTTTCTACCCATTTCATTTGAATTATTTATTTAATAAATTGAGATATAATTTGAATGAATTCAAAATGGCATCAAATGTAATAACCCCTCCCATGACCCCTCCCATGGCCCCTCCCTACATAAAGGATTATAAAAAATAAACAGGACCCCCCCGCCCCCACCGGGCCCCACATTATGCGTTTTACAAAGTGGACTGACCCTAACATACATTGTGGACCGTGTCTAACATCACTGACATATATAAACAGTGGACTGTCACTGATGTATATACAACGTGAAGTGTGCATAATATAGATTACAACCCTAAACATTTTTTTTTAAATAATTGGTCGGTCAATCGAAAATAAAAACGAACAATATCAGCATCGATTTCGAAACTTTTATTCTCAGATGACCCGGGCAGTTAAAGATCGAGTCACGTGACTAAAGAAAGATCTCCTGAAATATGCGTCATACACTCACCCATCGCCCAATTATGAATCATTTCGACTCATTTCTGAACATTGCGCAAAACTCCTTGCATGCTTATTTTAACTCCACCACGTTCACTGACCTAAATTCAACAAGAGGCTCGTTCGACCTATTTCCATATTAGATTAAAAAAAAAAACAACACCAGCAATATATCTGCACCGACCTACTTTCCTCAAACGTGTTATTTATTGCAGGTTTGCAGGTAGGAAGTCTTTGAATGACACATCCTGTTGGCTTACATAAAACATGGTCAAATTTTTGGTTTGTTTCTGCGTAAATTCAAATGATTCATTGAATGTGGAAATTTGAGTTTTTGTCTGTCGAGTTAAAATATAAAAAAAATAAAATATTTGCCGGTTTAGAAAGTGTCGAGTAAGTGGGTGCCGAGATGCATAACACAAATAAAGTGTGCACCCAGAGGCATTGCGCCATGACCCGTTACAATATCATCCTGTTGCTATGTACAACAAGTAGGTGTTTACACATTCCTGACTGCTGAAATCTGTACAACAATGGCACCCCCACCACCGGATGTTTGTTGGTCTCTACAGGTACCCCCCCCCCTCCTCCTTTTCCCTGATTTAATTATCAGGTCAATTAAAATTTAAATTTAAAAAAAATACATTAAAACTTTTTTTTGTTACGAAGATTCAAAATAATTTTATTTTAAAAAAAAAAAATTGTGATAATATTTTTGTTTGAGATTTTACCAACTTAGTGTTTTGCATTTAAAACCACGAATTTTTGTTTATTTTTTTTATTTTTAAATTGTTGAATTTTATAGTAATAGGAATGTATTCCTAACTTAAATAGTTATAGTTGGGAGTGTGTTACATGATCTGTGGATGAAGTTATAGTTGGGAGTGTGTTACATGATCTGTGGATGAAGTTATAGTTGGGAGTGTGTTACATGATCTGTGGATGAAGTTATAGTTGGGAGTGTGTTACATGATCTGTGGATGAAGTTATAGTTGGGAGTGTATTACATGATCTGTGGATGAAGTTATAGTTGGGAGTGTGTTACATGATCTGTGGATGAAGTTATAGTTGGGAGTGTGTTACATGATCTGTGGATGAAGTTATAGTTGGGAGTGTATTACATGATCTGTGGATGAAGTTATGAACCTATACATCACATAGGTCATCATACTAATGTACTCCCTGGGTGGTCCCATAAACTTTATTAAACAGTTAGTCATTTTTCAGTTATAATTTTTACCCAGTAGGCCAATAATATCTTGTAAGCACTCACTATATGTAGGCCAATAATATCTTGTAAGCACTCACTATATGTAGGCCAATAATATCTTGTAAGCACTCACTATATGTAGGCCTATAATATCTTGTAAGCACTCACTATATGTAGGCCAATAATATCTTGTAAGCACTCACTATATGTAGGCCAATAATATCTTGTAAGCACTCACTATATGTAGGCCAATAATATCTTGTAAGCACTCACTATATGTAGGCCTATAATATCTTGTAAGCACTCACTATATGTAGGCCAATAATATCTTGTAAGCACTCACTATATGTAGGCCAATAATATCTTGTAAGCACTCACTATATGTAGGCCAATAATATCTTGTAAGCACTCACTATATGTAGGCCAATAATATCTTGTAAGCACGCACTATATGTAGGCCAATAATATCTTGTAAGCACCCACTATATGTAGGCCAATAATATCTTGTAAGCACCCACTATATGTAGGCCAATAATATATTGTAAGCAACCACTATATGTAGGCCAATAATACATTGTAAGCACTCACTATATGTAGGCCAATAATATCTTGTAAAAAAAATTAAATCAAGTAACATGATGACGTAGTTATTGAGTATGACGTCATTTCTGTTGACATTCCCTCTTGTTACGAGCACACGTGTCGCAGAAAACAATATCACAACCGCTAGGCAATATCGTGGTCACGTGTCATGTCAGGTGTTGATGATATCTACCGACTTCTCTCCCCACCACCCCCCACCCCTCACACACACACACACACACCGTTTATTTTGTCAGTGACGTCATTTGTAGAAGTGTGTCACTTGAAAGGCTTCTCACTGTATCCACACGATGACCAAAACTAAAACAACAAGGAAAAAAAAAATGTCGTCTTGTGTTCGGCACAAAAATAACGTAAACATTTTTTTATTTATTTATTTTCCTGCGAGTTGGTAATCCACACCTGATCTTTTATAGGAAACAATGACTGCTCACTTTCAATGCTATTCCATCATTCCGTAGATCGTGTTACGTCGAGGAGCACATAGGTTACCAGGGAAACACGTTTGTTTACTTCATAGTACCCGCCATATTGGGCGTTTACAGTAGAGTACAGTAGTTTTCTAATAAGAGCTGTTTTGAGGGCAGAGAGACTTTTAGAGATATTTGAGGACCCTTGGCTGATATACCTGTCGAGCCCTTTAGATCTGATTTGATGTGAAAGTGGGGGGGGGGTTCTCTATGCTGTAGCTAAGTTGGCATATCCATCAACAGTGCAAACAAACAACTAGGATTCAGTGGCGGACTCTTACAAGTATAACACATGCCGCCCTTTGATGCCGCCCTTTGATGCCGCCCTTTGATGGCGACTAAGTGCCGTTCGGAAAGGACCACGCCCTCCGCCCTCTATATTTAAGCCACTGCCCTGATTTAATATTATGAAATATGTAATTGACATACGGCTAATAGAAGTTTGTATTGACATACGGCTAATAGAAGTTTGTATTGACATACGGCTAATAGAAGTTTTTATTGACATACGGCTAATAGTAGTTTGTATTGACATACGGCTAATAGAAGTTTGTATTGACATACGACTAATAGAAGTTTGTATTGACATACGACTAATAGAAGTTTGTATTGACATACGGCTAATAGAAGTTTGTATTGACATACGGATAATAGAAGTTTGTATTGACATACGGCTAGTAGAAGTTTGTATTGACATACGACTAATAGATGTTTGTATTGACATACGACTAATAGAAGTTTGTATTGACATACGGCTAATAGAAGTTTGTATTGACATACGGATAATAGAAGTTTGTATTGACATACGGCTAATAGAAGTTTGTATTGACATACGACTAATAGATGTTTGTATTGACATACGGATAATAGAAGTTTGTATTGACATACGGTTAATAGAAGTTTGTATTGACATACGGCTAATAGAAGTTTGTATTGACATACGGCTAATAGAAGTTTGTATTGACATACGGCTAATAGAAGTTTGTATTGACATACGACTAATAGAAGGAAGTAGAAAGAAATCTCATAACGGACAATTTTGGTTTTCACACTGGGTCGCCGTCAGAGTACTGGGCGAGCTCATGACCCGGGTGTCATATTTACTTGACATTTGAATAATTACTTGTTAGCCTGTAGGTTTACTTTACATAGATACACAACAGCCTGTGTACACGATGTGTGTACTGTTGCTCTAATGGTTAACAATGTGTATCGCAGGCTGTATGTTATGTGGGGTTAACAATATGTATCGTAGGCTGTATGTTGTGTGGGGTTAACAATATGTATCGCATGCTGTATGTTGTGTGGGATTAACAATATGTATCGCAGGATGTATGTTGTGTGGGGTTAACAATATGTATCGCAGGCTGTATGTTGTGTGGGGTTAACAATATGTATCGTAGGCTGTATGTTGTGTGGAGTTAACATTATGTATCGCAGGCTGTATGTTGTGTGGGGTTAACAATATGTATCGCAGGCTGTATGTTGTGTGGGGTTAACAATATGTATCGCAGGCTGTATGTTGTGTGGGGTTAACAATATATATCGTAGGCTGTATGTTGTGTGGGGTTAACAATATGTATCGTAGGCTGTCTGTTGTGTGGGGTTAACAATATGTATCGCAGGCTGTATGTTGTGTGGGGTTAACAATATGTATCGTAGGCTGTATGTTGTGTGGGGTTAACAATATGTATCTCAGGCTGTATGTTGTGTGGGGTTAACAATATGTATCGCAGGCTGTATGTTGTGTGGGGTTAACAATATGTATCGCAGGCTGTATGTTGTATGGGGTTAACAATATGTATCACAGGCTGTATGTTGTAAGGTGTTAACAATATGTATCACAAGTTGTATTGTGTATGGTGTTGACAATATTTATCACATTATAATGTTACAAATATCGCAGATTGTATGTTGTATGGGTTTATATATGGGTTTATATATATATATATATATATATATATATATATATATATATATATAATATGCAGAATATCAATACGCGTAGCCTGCAGTATATCAGTACGAGTACCCTGCAGTATGTCATTACGAGTAGCCTGCAGTATATCAGTACGAGTACCCTGCAGTATATCAGTACGAGTACCCTGCAGTATGTCATTACGAGTAGCCTGCAGAATATCAGTACGAGTACCCTGCAGTATATCAGTACGAGTACCCTGCAGTATATCATTACGAGTACCCTGCAGTATGTCATTACGAGTAGCCTGCAGTATAACAGTACGAGTACCCTGCAGTAGATCAGTACGAGTACCCTGCAGTATATCAGTACGAGTACCCTGCAGTATGTCATTACGAGTAGCCTGCAGTATAACAGTACGAGTACCCTGCAGTATATCAGTACGAGTACCCTGCAGTATATCAGTACGAGTACCCTGCAGTATATCAGTACGAGTACCCTGCAGTATATCCCATTGGAAACCTTCTAACGTCTACTACGTTGGATTCACCAGCGGTGAGTGTTGTACAGTTTTTACATTTCCCCATAACCTGTACACAGCTTGTGTATGGAAGTATTTCATCACAGTCAGACTGCCCTCCCCCTACCCCCCACACTGATTGACGCGTGCGCGGCGGTTTTACTTTCTTTTTGTTATTCTTGTGTTACAACTGTTACTGTATTGACTTAACTAGTCCATGGGTTGTTACAGTTTTTTTGTTTTCCTTCATAACTGGTGTGCGTTGGTGTGTGAACCAGTTGTATTGTACAGTTGGTCAATGGGAATGGGGGGGGGGGGAGGGACAGGTCTCTGCACTGTATCGACTCCAGGCATCTCCTGAATTCTTCACTGATAATCTCTTATTGATAAACGACTAAAACATCCTCACGCCCCTCCCCCCCTCTCCCCACCTCCAGCCCTTTCAGCCCACCTACACTACCTGACGTAGTGATTAAGATCGAGATGAGTACTAGTATATATATGTCCATGACTAACTCTGGTAAGTCTAATCCTGGTATATTGTGAGACCCAACGGATAACTATCTAGTCCACTCATCACTGAAGCCTTTACATGTGGATATTTACAATACGACAAAGTGGATAATTCCAATATGACAAATTGGATATTTACAATAAGACAAATTGGATATTTGCAATAAGACAAATTGGATATTTACAATAAGACAAAGTGGATATTTACAATAAGACAAAGTGGATATTTACCGTAAGTCTAAGTGGATATTTACAGTAAGTCTAAGTGGATATTTACAGTAAGTCTAAGTGGACTCTTTAACTATGTATATAAACAATGACATTTTTATGGAAAGTGAAAACTTTAAAGAAGGTGGGATCTCCTTTAAATATTGATTTCTATAAAAATTTGATGCTGGCTAAACTGGCATTGTTGCCTTGGGTCCCCCCCCCCCAAACATCTGTGGAAGTTAATGCCTTGGGACCCCGAATACCTATGAACTGATCTATGTGTGTATAATAGATTTCTGTGACATTATTTATTTCACTGACGTTATTTTAAAAATGTGTTTGTATTTTTTTTTTACCACTGCGTGTCTTTGCATAAGAAAAGTTTGTACTAAAATGTTGGCAGCGAGATAAGTCGTAAGAGAAGAGTTGATCCCGGGCATTGTAATCCTACCATAATACTTGCTTGCTCGCTCATATCTTTGCACTCCTTGCTTGCTCGCTCATATCTTTGCACTCCTTTGCAGACCAAAACTGCCGCAGCAATAGTTCTCCAGCGTACTCTGGCCTTGGGGTTCCACAGCCGAGCCCATTTCTGTAATTTCTTCTGGAGGCTTGCCGAGTGAATGTCCAATCCATCTCCATTTCCTTCTGGATCTTTGTAGGTTTGCCAGTTAGCAGAGATCTTCGCTCTTTATCGAGTTGCCTTATTTTTTAGGAAGCTCCAGAGACAAAGGTGTGAATTTTTTTTTTATCAATGTCTTGGTGACTCGATGTTTCTGCATCATACAACAGGACGATAATTGACACATTATATCTGTATACATTGAAACATTATATCTGTATACATTGACACATTATATCTGTATACATTGACACATTATATCTGTATACATTGACACATTATATCTGTATACGTTGACACATTATATCTGTATACGTTGACACATTATATCTGTATACGTTGAGACATTATATCTGTATACGTTGAGACATTATATCTGTATACGTCGAGACATTATATCTGTATACGTTGAGACATTATATCTGTATACGTTGACACATTATATCTGTATACGTTGAGACATTATATCTGTATACGTTGAGACATTATATCTGTATACGTTGAGACATTATATCTGTATACGTTGAGACATTATATCTGTATACGTTGAGACATTATATCTGTATACGTTGAGACATTATATCTGTATACGTTGAGACATTATATCCATACATGGGCGTATTCGGGGGGGGCAAGGGGGGCATTTTCCCCCTCCCCCCATTTTGAAAAAATGTCATATGGGGGGGGGGGCAAATGCCTGGCCTTCCTGCGTTTTGCCTGGTCCCTCTGCTTGTTTGCTCTACTTAGTAAAATGTATTTCCTTCCGCCCCCTGCTATAGCTTGGCCCCTGCTGTAGAATGACTGGCCCCTGCTGTAGAATTTTCAAGCTACGGGGCTTTATCTAATCCAAATTCTAATGAATTTGTAATTATGGTGTTCTTTGACAAATCTAACACCAAGTGACATCTGCTCAATGCTTGAAATTATATTGTCTCGTCGGCAAGTATAGAAATTGCAATTGAATTATTTGCTTCACGAACAATGTCTTCACGCAAGAGAGACCCACAAATTTCGATCATAGTGTTTTGTGTAGTTTCCGACAGGCCCACCGACAGAAATTTCGGGGTCCTGGGCAGGGCTGTCACGGGCCTCTCGTGCTGATAATAATATTTTCAAAAGTTGATTGGCCAGCTCAGTCCGGGCCCCTAAAACTCGCTCTAAAACTCACCGGGCCCCTGGGCATTTGCCCCCTGCCCCCTCTCGGCGGCACTGGTTGCCGAGATATACTTAGCACTACAAGAACCAATTGACAAATGATTACCTAGAACTTCATCTCCAGATTCAACTTGAAACTCTAACAGGTCGTAAAAAATACCAGAATGTGATTCTTTTTCACGAAGTGCCAAATCATGAATGCCGCAAAAAAATAAAAAGATTGTATAAATGGAGGGACATAGTTTGTTGCAATGTTCTTGAATTTGTCTTCTAAATGATGAGTTCAACTGCTCATCTATAGAATCTGCTTTGGCTACCAATAGTGCAACAAAATCCTTAATAAGAGTATTTGTGCCATGTGCTTCGCATGTGGCTACGTTCATCTTCGTTGAAATCTTTTAATTTTGTGCATAGTTTGATGAAAAATGCTCCTTGAACTCCTGGAATTACTTTTTGCGAAAACAACACGCAAAATTTGCAAAAGCCACCTTTTAACATTTGCAAGTATACAACAAGCATATCTAAAGCCTCTGTTTCCACCACTGTCAGCTCTAAAAATCATATTTTTATCAGGGGTCGAACAATCAAGGATCAGCATCAATTTCAACTCATTTGAAAGGTCGTATGTCAAGACATACCTTCCAATATCCAAATTAAACAAAAAAAAAATTAAAATCGGAACATGCTTGTGCTTGTAGTCAAAATGTTTGAATTTTCAAATACATTTATTTATGTCAAAATAAATAATTAATGTTATAATTAACTTGGATTCAATTGAGAAATAAACCTGTATGGCATTGCCAGTTAAAATAAAAACGTGTTATTTTTTTGCCCCCCCCCCCCGCGGAAAAATTCCTAGCGACGACCATGTATCCAAATACATGTTAATTTTATTACAGCTGCTGTTCTATTATTTTTCTAAACGGAAATTAAGGCAGAGTTAAGCTTTTTAATCGAAATTAATGCAATTTTAATCGAAATAAATTATATAATAGTATCATTTGTATTCAAACAGAATTGTGTGTCATTATATTCCAGTGGTAGCCAAATGTGTGACTCATTGAGCCACATGGGGGTCTATGGTGATATTTCGTGCTGCCCCCACCAAAGAGCACATTGTCTATTGTTGTATTAACTTTAGTTCACTGAATGTTGTTGAATCTGCTGCGGTGCTGCTTTTCATAATATTTTGACTACATAAAAATGACGTAGTGTGACCCAGTGGTGTCGGTAGGGTGTGAGGGGGGGGGGGGGTATGGGATGTGCGGCCGGCACCTGGTGACGCCATTTTTGGGGTGACACCAAAATGAACAGTTCTAAACTTCATAGCAGAAAAAAATCGCTAAAGTCGGTATTTTAAAATCAAATTCTCTCAAGTCTAGTGCATGAACATTCGAAATATATACCATTGCTCATGATGGAAGTCTTGAGGTGTGTGTGTGTGGGGGGGGGGGGGTGACACCTCTGAATTTTCCGCACCGGGTGAAACCAACCATACAATCCATATCAACCATGCTGAATAATACACATAGCCTCCATATCAACCATACTGCCGTGTCCAGATACACATAGTCTACATATCAACCATACTGCCGTGTCCAGATACATTCAGTCTCCATATCAACCATACTGCCGTGTCCAGATACATTCAGTCTCCATATCAACCATACTGCCGTGTCCAGATACATTCAGTCTCCATATCAACCATACTGCCGTGTCCAGATACATTCAGTCTCCATATCAACCATACTGCCGTGTCCAGATACATTCAGTCTCCATATCAACCATACTGCCGTGTCCAGATACATTCAGTCTCCATATCAACCATACTGCCGTGTTCAGATACACATAGCCTCCATATCAACCATACTGCCGTGTCCAGATACACATAGCCTCCATATCAACCATACTGCCGTGTCCAGATACACATAGCCTCCATATCTTACATTTCTGCCGTGTCATTAATAACGGAGTATAATAGTTTAAAAAAAAAAGACATTTTGGTTCATAAATTTATTCCTTTTCATGATTAAAAATAGAGTGTATGACGTAGTTGTGTTAATTATTTCTTCACCAGAATAACTTTGTGATAGTTTATTGTATCACTTGGTCTGTGACGTCAGAGATCCTCAATGATTGTCTGTGCTCTTTATATCTGCGGTCTGTGTTTGATGTTCTGGTGACGCCATTGATTGTTTCTCTGATATTGTCTTAGCTGATCCGTTTTAGAGTTGATGAATGACTCAAGTTGGACTTACTATTTAATAGTACTGATTTTTCTCTCTCTCTCTCTCTCTCGCTCTCTTTCTCTCTCTCTCTCTCTCTATCTATCTATATCTATATTTATATCTATATCTATATCTATCTATCTATATATATATATTTATGTATATATATATATATATATATATATATTAGTGTGGTCCAGAAAACCATACTGAAAAGTTTAAGTTTGTAGAATCATTGCTCCACATGGTTTGTTTTTGTCCATTGGGTATAGGTATTTGGCCTGCAAAATTTCAGGCTGATCGAGCAACATCTACAGGTCAACCCATTATCAACATTACTTGTCTGGTGTCCGCGCTTGCGATTTACGTCCGACTTTGACACGTTATAAATTAAGGTACTCCTCTAGTGCCGCCATCTTGGTATATTTTTTATTGACGTACACTAACCATTTTTGGCACACACAATCAAGTGACCAATAGAAGACCAATAGAATTTTCAAATTGTCAAAAAAAAAATTTTTTGGACTTTTTTTAGGTAAAAAGTCTACTTTCTTGACATTTTTTCAAAGTGAAAAATCTCAAAAAGTATTGCTTATTTAAGAAAGATATTTTGTACATAGATAAACAGATATGTTTCCAACAATCGCTCAATTTTGTTTTTTGAAATATTAAAAAATAAAAAAAATAAAAATTATTTACTAAGGGCCTATGTAAAAACGTGAATTTTATGGGGGGTAGGTTAGAAAAAAAAAGATTAAAAAAGTTCAAAACACTTTTTCGAAAAACAAAATTGAGGAAATGTAAACAATATATTGAAGAACAATCAAACAAAATTTGATGCTTCTATCTTTAGAAGTTTTGGTAAAATTTCAAAAAGTGTGCGTTGAAAATTTAAAAAACTTGATTTTGAGAAAAACACCTGGTGCTTCATCATCAAAAAAGAAAGTTAAGAATATCTTCCAGTCCCCTGAAGTTGTAGGTGCTTTGGATCGTGTTTGCCTCCCAGACCGTGGAGCTGTGTTTGTTGCTGGAGCTGTTGCACAGGCGCTTGGCCATGACATTTCAGAAATAACATTATCTCGAAGTTCAATCAGACGATCCAGAATAAAAGAAAGACAACGGGCTGCTGCAATGGATGAAAAAGAATTTTCTTTGGCAGGACCACTATTGCTGCATTGGGACGGTAAAATATTGCCCGACATTGATGGATCAAAGGAAAATGTGGATCGCATAGCTGTTATTGTTACTGGGAATGGCCAGGAAAACTGTTGGGTATTCCAAAAATGGATAGAGGAACAGGAGAGGCTCAAGTAAATGCTTGCATTGAAGTAATTGAGAAATGGAATCTGCGTTCCCAGATCAAAGGCCTTGTATTCGACACAACAGCTAGCAATACAGGGCTTCATAAGGGCGCATGTGTTGGAATTGAAGAAGCTCTGGGAACTGAAATGGTCTGGATTGCATGCCGTCATCATGTCATGGAAGTTGTCCTTTCAAATGTTTTCAAGTCTCTGTTTGGTCCAGCTGAAGGTCCATCAACTGCACTATTCCAGCGATTTCAGAAACAATGGCCATCAATGAACCAAGATGCTTATTCTACAGCAAGTGATGAACTGTTTCAGGATCCAATATTGAAAAACATGCGACAGGAAATGCTTGTCTATTTACCAGGTGCTCTTGAAAAACAGCACCCAAGGGACGATTATCAGGAATTTTTACGTTTATCCTTCTGGTTTCTTGGTGGACACAAAGACAAGGAGAAATTTCGAGCTCCCGGTCCAACACATCATGCGAGATGGATGGCAAAAGCCATTTACGCACTGAAAATCTTTCTTTTTAAGACTCAGTTCAAGTTGACTGTTCGTGAATCCCAGAATATCACAGGTTTGGCTCTCTTTGTCAGTCTTGTTTATGTAAAACAGTGGAACGAAGCACCCCTTGCAATCCGAGCCCCTCTCAATGACATCGAATTTTTATCAAATCTGAAGACCTATCCGAATAAGACTGTTGCCAGCAAGGCACATGAAGCATTTTCAAGGCACCTCTGGTTTCTCTCTGAACATTTGGTTGGCATAGCCCTTTTAGATGACAGAGTGTCAGCATCAATCAAAGAAAAGATGGTACAAAATCTACTTCGACCAGCATTGGCAGACATCCCTCGGCGTGTAAAGTTGACAAGTGAATCTGAACAGTTGAAATTGGAGGACCTGGTGACAGAAAGGACGACATCTTTCTTTGATGTCCTCATGGAAGAAGGCAAAGAAAAGTCTCAGACATTCCTTAAGAAACCACCAGGACAGTGGACATCTGATCCAGTCTTCAAGAAATTTTATGAACTGGCTGCACACATGACAGTTGTAAATGATGTAGCTGAAAGGGGAATCAGTCTTATTGAGAAATACAATAAAACACTGACAAAGAATGAGGAACAGAAACAGTTTATTCTTCGATTGGTTGCAAACCATCGCAGGAATTTCCCAACTCCATCAAAGACATCACTTATGTCGTCGTCATAGATTATCCACTGTGAAACTGTCAAATTTTAAAACTAAGGTTTTCATTAGATTGTAAGTTTTAGTTACATTTTTTAATTACAACTTTAATTTAATTTCTTAATTTTAATTTACTTTAAAATTTTAACCTTAAGTTTTAAATCGATCATCAACTATAATTGGCAATAACTATTTCATTTGAGATAACCCAAAAAACTGTCAAATGGGTTGACCTGTAAATATTATTTGTTTTCATTAAAATTTTGCACAATTGTTATTAACATAATAAAGAACAGAAATAACCTTGTGGACAACTTAAATCTGTTACTTTGTTTTTCTGGACCACCCTAATATATATATATATATATATATATATATATATATATATATATATATATATATTCACCGACACATTACGAGATGGAGCGAGAGAGAGGAGAGAAAGAGAGAGAAGAGAGAGAGAGGAGAGAGAGAGAGAGAGAGAGAGAGAGAGAGAGAGAGAGAGAGAGAGAGGATAGATTTCAGGCCAAGCCCTGCTATTATTCAGAAAGGTGCCTGTGTCGGGCACTACCGTAAAAGTGTAGTGGGTGGTGCGAGGTGGGAGGTAGGTGCTGTAGAGTCAAAATGTAAGCTTCATTAAACCAAACATTTATTGCACGGTGTAATGTAGGAAATTAATATAGCAGGCCGTATCATTAGATTCCCCCCCCCCCCACTCCATATTGAAAGGAGACAGCGCCATTCCTCGCTCCTCCCCGCCCTGCTAATGGGGAGAGCGATGGACATGAAGATAACATTGAGTTCAAGGGGAAGTAACTGGCACAATGTTTTACTTTATTTACGCCTTAGTTAGTTCCCTTTATTTTAAAAGCTAAAAGTGTTAGTGTAAAAGTTGTTGATTAAAAAGCTTTATAAAAAATAAAAAAATACTTTACATTTGTATGCAGCCCCCCCCCCCCCCCAATTAAATCTAAAAATCAAGTTTTATTATAAAATAAACTTCTTTATCATTGCGTTCCAATTTTTTCTTATATAAAACTCCCCGCACAGCCCCCCCCCCCCAAACAAAATCCTGGCTACGGCCTTGATTTTACTAAAATTGCTTGACCTCAAGAAGAAAAAATAAATAAAATTTACTCTAGAAGCGAACAAAAAAAGTTTGGAGATGAAAGAAAATTATTTAAAAAAAAAATTAATTCGGAATTCCGCCAGATTTATATTCAACATTAAATTTTCTTTGCATTTAGTGAAATCTTTTTCCCAAAATAATATAAAAAACAGTTACGTGAAATAAAAATCGCTAGGGTCTTATCTGGTCTTATATATCTATGGTTCTATCTAACTACTCATCTTCTCTGGTCTTATATGTCTATGGGTCTAACAACTCATCTTCTCTGGTCTTATATATGATATATCTATGGTTCTATCTAACAACTCATCTTCTCTGGTCTTATATATATCTATGGTTCTATCTAACAACTCATCTTCTCTGGTCTTATATATATCTATGGGTCTATCTAACAACTCATCTTCTCTGGTCTTATATATATCTATGGGTCTATCTAACAACTCATCTTCTCTGGTCTTATATATATCTATGGGTTCTATTTAACAACCCATCTTCTCTGGTCTTATATATATCTATGGGTTCTATTTAACAACTCATCTTCTCTGGTCTTATATATATCTATGGGTTCTATTTAACAACTCATCTCTTAAATATGATGCCAATTTGGCAATACAGTAGTAGTCGACCAAAATTAACATTTTCTATTTGCAGCTTTTTGTTTTCCTCACTACCTCTAATTATAATTGAAACTTAATATAGATAAATGCTAAAATGTACTGGCAGGCCAGGGCCCTAAATGGGCTGTAGAGCCAAAGGAAGAAGAAGCTACAATGTACACTTTACCTCTAATACAAGATTTAAGTGCAGAATAAGTGAGATTGATTTTATTTTTTAATTTGAGACTTCAGATGTCTGGGATATTTTCAAGTTGCGAACGATAAGTCTTGTGATATTGAAATAAGTCAGGCAGACTTAAATTATTCCCCTTTTCCCATTTGCGTACAAAAAGAAATACTTTCTGTATTAAATAGGACTATATTTTATGTTATAATTAGTGGAAGGATTTTCATAATAATAATAATGATTAAAAAAGAGAAATAGTTTGATCGAAGCTCGATTTTGGTTGACGTCTGTTTGAAAAAAGCCAATCTGTACAAACTTTTCCCCAAAAAAATAAATTTTGAGTAAAACCCTAAAAACAAAACATGTCCATAAATTTGTGTAAAAAATCAACATGAAATAATAAGCATATATAAGTATGTATGTGTGTGTGTCAAGTATACTGAACGAGGTATATTTATTTTGTATTTCAGAAGTAGACCCCTGTCCGGTCCATATCTAAGGTCGACGCCCCTGGCTTGGCAGTCCCAACCAGCAAACTGTCGTCCAGGCCACCTTTCTTCACGCTGGACTACCCCCAGTCGGTCAGCTCGGACACACCCCATGAAGGCCACGACACGGTGACCTCGAGCTGCCCTGTAGGGACCACCAGCACCGAGCCCGTCGTGGTAGCCGCCACTTCCCTGTCCTACCACCCATTCCTTACACCACACCTGCAGCACACCGTTGGCCGACTCGATGTGCCGCCGCCGCCGCATCCGCCGCCACCACAACAACAACAACAGCAACATGAAGCACAGCTGCAGCTACAGCCACAGGAGTCGACCTTGGCGTATGAACTGCAGCCAGGACCAGAACAGCAGGAGTATGAAGAAGGTGGGCGTTAATGATTTGCCATTTTATTTTATTTTTATACATTTCATTCATTGCGTTTATAACTCTAAAGGGTGTAGCAGCTGCATTTCTCAGCAAGCCCCGCCACGGGTGAATGGTTCCACCTACAAGGTTCGGTTACTGACTCGTTAGTTGGAAGATTAGTGCAGTTCAGGTCAATGGACATAGTCACCTTCAGTGATCTGGTGGTTCGACCCCATGGGAATGAATTGAATTGATGAATTGATGCGTCTCTCTCTCTCTCTCTCTCTCTCTCTCTCCCCCTCTCTCTCTCCCCCCCTCTCTCTCTCTCCCACCCCCCTCTCTCTCTCCCAAACATTTTCTAGCAATGTAAGACAACAACATCAATTGGTTCTCTCTCGCAGCTGTTGAATTTATTCCAGTCCGTTCTGTGTGGGTGGTTGAATGTCAACCAGAGGTGCGGGAATGAATTGAAATAAAAAAATTATTCTCAGATTATCTAATACAACATATGTAGGCCAATGACGCAAACAGCCACTACAACAGTTCATTCCCTTTGTGCTCAGTTTTTACAGTTTCTTTTTTAATTCATTTGGGCTAACATTATTAATAAAAAAAAATATTATAAAAAAAAAATATTAACTTGTTTAGACAAGTAGATAGATAGACAGACAGATGGACTGATAGACAGATAGAGAGACAGACAGACAAGAAGCCAGATAGATAGATAGATAGATAGATAGATAGATAGATAGATAGATAGATAGATAGATAGATAGATAGATAGATAGATAGATAGATAGATAGATAGATAGATAGATAGATAGATAGATAGATAGATAGATAGATTAGATAGATAGATAGATTAGATAGATAGATAGATAGATAGATAGATAGATAGATACATAGATAGATACATAGATAGATAGATAGATAGATAGATAGATAGATAGATACATATATAGATACATAGATAGATACATAGATAGATACATAGATAGATACATAGATAGATAGATAGATAGATAGATAGATAGATACATAGATAGATACATAGATAGATACATAGATAGATAAACTTCATAGTTTGCAATAACCAGTTAACTTTTTGCTTCTCAAATGATAGGTTGCTACCCAACGAATTTCTATTTTATCGCAACAAAATTTAAATTGTATCAACAGTGGATCGAATAATCAATATGTAACATATAACGGCTGTGTTATATATATATATATATATATATATATATATATATATATATATATATATATATCTTACAAATCACTATGTAACATATAACGGCTGTGTTATATATATATATATATAGATATATATGTATATCTTACAAATCTAAAAGTGTGATCACCTGTATAGTAAGGGGGGGGGATCTTTGTTTAAGATTGTATAGGTCATTGTTCACTTTGTTAAAGATTGTATCAGAGCCGATCCTAGGGATTCGGGGGCCCGGGGGGGGGGGGCTTGGCCTTTTAGGGGTCCCCTGAATTTTGACATTCAACACCATGACATGAAATAATGTCTTTAATGTTTAATGTATTTAATCTTTATTAAAGATTATACAGGTACTTTTTCACTTTATCAAAGATTCTATGGGTACTTTTTCACTTTGTTAAAGATTCTATGGGTACTTTTTCACTTTGTTAAAGATTATATGGGTACTTTTTCACTTTGTTAAAGATTCTATGGGTACTTTTTCACTTTGTTAAAGATTATATGGGTACTTTTTCACTTTGTTAAAGATTCTATGGGTACTTTTTCACTTTGTTAAAGATTATATAGGTACTTGTTCACTTTGTTAAAGATTGTATAGGTACTGCCTGTAATGAACTATTTAGTGATGAACGTTTGCGTTCTTCTGTTCTTTAATTCACCATATAATTGTTTGAATGTTTGTCCTCTCTGCTGTCTTCAGTTTATATCCAGAAATATTTCCCTCTTTATTTAAATCTAAATTTTCTTCTTACTGATCATTTGTTTTTCATTTACTTCAATACTGAGATATAACAAATTATTGTTGTCCTTACCAAGAACTCGCCTTCTTTATATGTAGAAGTTTAAGGAGATGGTGTAGAGGGGTGGACTACTAATAAAATATAAATTCTACAGAATGTCAGGAAAATCATCGATTAAATTGGTAAATATAAACACATCATTGATTAAATTGGTACATATAAACACATCATTGATTAAATTGGTAAATATAAACACATCTTTTCATTGTCAATCCATTTTTTTTTCGAGTCTCAACTAAAATTTTTATGCGACTCACCAGAAATGTGAACGCAACTCACTAAAATGTGTGTGCAACTCACTAAAATGTGTACGCAATTCACCAAAAATGTGTGCGCATCTCACCAAAAATGTGTACGCAACTCACATAAAATGTGTACGCAACTCACCAAAAATGTTTGCGCAACTCACCAAAAATTGTTCGGCACCCCATTAGCTGATCACTTAAGTTCGCTAATAAATGCGCTATTTACTCTTTTCTTTTAACAAAAAGCTATATTTTTATTGGTTTTCTTAAGCAGAAAGTGTCCCAAGTGGCTATTAGAGACACCACCACCATCACCACCAGCACTGTTCAAACTATCCGGTCACCGTATCAATAGACAACATCTACTCATTGAAAAAAAACAAAAAACTATTTTTTAAAAACAATTCGCTTGCTCTCAACCTACAGAGTTACGAAATATTTGACTTATTATTAATTCGTTGTTTTGGTTGTGTTATGGCGAGAGGAATCCCAGTGGTTAAGGGCCCAAAATATCCTGTAGGCTGCACTGCTAATAATTTAAACTAGTTGAAGGCGAAACATATTCTGTCATAAGTGTACAACAGTATTTAAAGCAATATGGCGGACCAAATTCAGCGATTCCTTGTGTGTGTGGGTGGGTGTTCTCTCTCTCTCTCTCTCTCTCTCTCTCTCTCTCTCTCTCTGTGCATGAATTAATACACGTTGGCTAGCAGAGGAGGTGGGGGGGGGGGGAGACATTCCAAAATCACTTCCTGCTTCAGAGGAAACAAGATTCCATACGATTCTTTCAAGCGTTACCCAGCTAGCCTTGGTCTCGGTTCAGGTTTTCCCGATTTTATTTTTTTTTAAAACTTTGTAAACAACTTACAGGATGTACATTGAGGAAGTAAACGTGAAACTGAATACATTGTCTGTTGGTTTATTAGTTTTATTTGTTGTTTCTAAACCATCTCTTGCTAATTAATACACTCAGGCTAAAAATAGCAGACACAAAATGTTTCACCTTTTCAGTTTTTGAATGTGAACCTCAGCTGAATTATAAGCCGTGTCTTAATATTCACATAAAATATATTTCATTTATATCTTGACTAAGCAAAAAAATATAAATAAAATGAGAGTGCCAATCAGCGGTAATCTCCATCCCCCATACCCACGAATAAAATTACTTGCAAAAAGTCTCCATGATATTAAAACTTTATGGCAACCCACTTGAAATCAGCCCCCCACCCCCAACCCACCCAGCATTGAGACGCGACCCACATTTTGAAAACCAAAGCTCTAAATGCTTGTGGTATATGCCCTTCCTCAAAATTCAAGACAGGCTTGGAAGGGTTAAAGACCCCCATTTTTTCTGCATCGGAGAATCGCATGCAAATGAAGCACTCTGGCGGTGGTCTCCCCCCCCCCCCCCAACCTTTTTCTCGCTACGGACCGATCGGCGTTTGATAGTTTCACCGCGGCCCACTGGAGGGAGCGGGGTGGGGTGGACTTTGATTATTTCTCGTCCATGGAAAGTCTCACAATCACGAGATAAATAAATAAATAAAAATGAAATGATTTAATGTCCCTTGGGCGGCCCAGTAACATTATTTCCACGGATCGGTACCAGTCCGCGGCCCGTGTGGGGGTTGGGGGCTCACTATAGTACTAAATATAATCCCCCTTTTAAATGGCTTTTTATTTAACTTATTATTTCTGAATAGTGTCGTGTCGTATTTGTCGTGGTTTTTTTTTTTTATAAAAATAATTATAGATAACTGTATGAAGCTCAATCGATATGAAACTTTGAACACAATTTACTACCGGTATACACTTGTGTATTCATATCATGACAATACATGACCGGTATACACTTGTGTATTCATATCATGACAATACATGACCGGTATACACTTGTGTATTCATATCATGACAATACATGACCGGTATACACTTGTGTATTCATATCATGACAATACATGACCGGTATACACTTGTGTATTCATATCATGACAATACATGACCGGTATACACTTGTGTATTCATATCATGACAATACATGACCGGTATACACTTGTGTATTCATATCATGACAATACATGACCGGTATACACTTGTGTATTCATATCATGACAATACATGACCGGTATACACTTGTGTATTCATATCATGACAATACATGACCGGTATACACTTGTGTATTCATATCATGACAATACATTACCGGTATACACTTGCGTATTCATATCATGACAATACATTACCGGTATTCGAAAATATTCGAGTCAATTAATTAAAAACTTGTGGAATCCGAAGATAATATTCAATTTTTTTTGTGGTAATTTTTATATAAGAAAAGAGATGCCCTAGCGGTGTCGATGTTCGACTGTCTACCTGAGAGTTCCGGGTTCGATCCTCGGTGAGAACCACGAGAATTGCTCCGGGTTCTACTGATAGTTGGTTATAGTTCCACAAGTCCACACAGCTTTATGTGGGTATCTTGACTTGAGTTGGGGGAGTGAAAACGGCTGCGCGTTGATCTAATAATAAACTTAAAAATAAATACATTACCAAGTCATGCGCTGGTCTTCTCTCTAAAATCCATATTGTTAAGTCTAGTTTGGTAAAGTCCAAAATCACTAAGTTAAAAAAAAAAAGTGTGGTTTCATTATCCTCTCTATCACTACAATATGTACAAACTTTTTAAAAGAATTTTTTTATCCCAACATTATTTTATTTCAATATTATTTTATCCCAACAATATTTTATCCCAACATTATTTTATCCCAACATTATTTTATCCCAACAATATTTTATCCCAACATTATTTTATTTCAACATTATTTTATCCCAACATTATTTTATCCCAACATTATTTTATTTCAATATTATTTTATCCCAACAATATTTTATCCCAACAATATTTTATCCCAACATTATTTTATCCCAACATTATTTTATCCCAACAATATTTTATCCCAACATTATTTTATCCCAACATTATTTTATCCCAACATTATTTTATTTCAATATTATTTTATCCCAACAATATTTTATCCCAACATTATTTTATCCCAACATTATTTTATCCCAACAATATTTTATCCCAACATTATTTATCCCAACATTATTTTATCCCAACATTATTTTATCCCAACAATATTTTATCCCAACATTATTTATCCCAACAATATTTTATCCCAACATTATTTTATTTCAACATTATTTTATCCCAACAATATTTTATCCCAACATTATTTTATCCCAACAATATTTTATCCCAACATTATTTTATCCCAACAATATTTTATCCCAACAATATTTTATCCCAACATTATTTTATCCCAACAATATTTTATCCCAACAATATTTTATCCCAACATTATTTTATCCCAACAATATTTTATCCCAACATTATTTTATCCCAACATTATTTTATCCCAACATTATTTTATCCCAACATTATTTTATCCCAACATTATTTTATCCCAACATTATTTTACCCCAACATTATTTTATCCCAACATTATTTTATCCCAACATTTTTTTATCCCCAACAATATTTTATCCCAACAATGGACCCCCCCCCCCTTCTCCCACTACAAACACTAATTATGCAGCGAATGGATACTTGGCTCAATAGGTCAAAGTAACGAAATACAACTATCATTATATATTGCTGTTTTATTCGGGGGGGGGGGGTGATAGGGGAAGGGTTAAACGCAAAGTTAAAATGAACATTTTGAAGCGAGGTTTCACCAACTTTTGTTTTTATGAATTTTTAATCAAAAAGTAATTTTTTTTTATTTCTACAAAGTCACGTTAATTAAACAAAAGATCCTAAAAAAAAAACCCTTCGCCGGTTGGAAAACTCTGGTTTAATTATAAACACGTATTTATTGCACACCGTATGGCATGGGTTTATTTCTGCAGTTAACGTGTCGGCGGTGTATGGTTTAACAAAATACCCCCAGTGAAGAATACCGTGAAATACAAGTAAGAAGAGAAGATGTATTACAAATGCAATGATTTACTTTAGAAATATTCAACACACCTACGTTGGGACTTAAAAATTGAAACTAAAACAAAAATAACAACCAAGACCATAATTGGAAGGGGGGGGGGGGAGGAATACTTTGTAAGAAAAAGAACAGAAGAAAAAAAATCAGAATATTTTAAAATTCTTTTCGAAATTGTTAGTTGGCACTTCAGGCTTCTATTCGGTTTCACTTTATGTAGCTGGTTTGTTTTGTTGACATGTTCCTGTTTAGCTAGAATTAAACTAGACTGCTGCAAATTTTTTTTATAGCGCCAAATAGATTTCATCACTATCATCTCGAAGCTAATTAATTTTGTTTACTAATGCTGGGCTGTGGACCGTGGGGGAGGGCGGGGGGGGGGCTATGTTTTATGAGTATCCGGAAATACAGAGTGAATCTTAGTGCCCACCACGGATTAGATGTTATATGTGGTCAGGGCTGGCATTAGGCCGATTTGACCGATTGCTCCAAATTGGGCCCCACGTCTGGCAGGGGCCCCGCAATTTACATTTAGCATCACTATCAGTCATGGCTCTTGTCACAAACATTAGAAAAGGGATCTCGCAAACATCCGTTAAATTGGGCCCTACAATTCTTAAGACCGGCCCTGTATGTGGTGCACACTTTGAAGTCTTACTTCTACACACCACTGGCCCTGTATGTGGTGCACACTTTGAAGTCTTACTTCTACACACAGCTGGCCCTGTATGTGGTGCACACTTTGTAGTCTTACTTCTACACATCACTGGCCCTGTATGTGGTGCACACTTTGTAGTCTTACTTCTACACACCTCTGGCCCTGTATGTGGTGCACACTTTGTAGTCTTACTTCTACACACAGCTGGCCCTGTATGTGGTGCACACTTTGTAGTCTTACTTCTACACACCTCTGGCCCTGTATGTGGTGCACACTTTGTAGTCTTACTTCTACACACCACCGGCCCTGTATGTGGTGCAGAATTTGTAGTCTTACTTCTACACACCACTGGCCATGTATGTGGTGCACACTTTGAAGTCTTACTTCTACACACCACTGGCCCTGTATGTGGTGCACACTTTGTAGTCCTACTTCTATACACCACTGGCCCTGTATGTGGTGCACACTTTGTAGTCTTACTTCTACACACCACTGGCCCTGTATATGGTGCACACTTTGTAGTCTTACTTCTACACACCACTGGCCCTGTATGTGGTGCACACTTTGTAGTCCTACTTCTACACACCACTGGCCCTGTATGTGGTGCACACTTTGTAGTCTTACTTCTACACACCACTGGCCCTGTATATGGTGCACACTTTGTAGTCTTACTTCTACACACCACTGGCCCTGTATGTGGTGCACACTTTGTAGTCTTACTTCTACACACCACTGGCCCTGTATGTGGTGCACACTATGTAGACTTACTTCTACACACCACCGGCCCTGTATGTGCTGCACACTATGTAGTCTTACTTCTACACACCACCGGTCCTGTATGTGGTGCACACTATGTAGTCTTACTTCTACACACCTCTGGCCCTGTATGTGGTGCACACTTTGTAGTCCTACTTCTACACACCACCGGCCCTGTATGTGCTGCACACTATGTAGTCTTACTTCTACACATCTCTGGCCCTGTATGTGGTGCACACTATGTAGTCTTACTTCTACAAACCACTGGCCCTGTATGTGGTGCACATTATGTAGTCTTACTTCTACACACCACCGGCCCTGTATGTGGTGCACACTTTGTAGTCCTACTTCTACACACCACCGGCCTTGTATGTGGTGCACACTATGTAGTCTTACTTCTACACACCTCTGGCCCTGTATGTGGTGCACACTATGTAGTCTTACTTCTACACACCTCTGGCCCTGTACGTGGTGCACACTTTGTAGTCTTACTTCTACACACCACTGGTCTGTATGTGGTGCACACTTTGTAGTCTTACTTCTACACACCACTGGCCCTGTATGTGCTGCACACTTTGTAGTCTTACTTCTACACACCACTGGTCCGTATGTGGTGCACACTTTGTAGTCTTACTTCTACACACCACTGGCCCTGTAAGTGGTGCACACTTTGTAGTCCTACTTCTACACACCACTGGTCTGTATGTGGTGCACACTTTGTAGTCTTACTTCTACACACCACTGGTCTGTATGTGGTGCACACTATGTAGTCTTACTTCTACACACCACCGGCCCTGTATGTGCTGCACACTATGTAGTCTTACTTCTACACACCACCGGTCCTGTATGTGGTGCACACTATGTAGTCTTACTTCTACACACCTCTGGCCCTGTACGTGGTGCACACTTTGTAGTCTTACTTCTACACACCACTGGTCTGTATGTGGTGCACACTTTGTAGTCCTACTTCTACACACCACCGGCCTTGTATGTGGTGCACACTATGTAGTCTTACTTCTACACACCTCTGGCCCTGTATGTGGTGCACACTATGTAGTCTTACTTCTACACACCTCTGGCCCTGTACGTGGTGCACACTTTGTAGTCTTACTTCTACACACCACTGGTCTGTATGTGGTGCACACTTTGTAGTCTTACTTCTACACACCACTGGTCTGTATGTGGTGCACACTTTGTAGTCTTACTTCTACACACCTCTGGCCCTGTATGTGGTGCACACTTTTTAGTCTTACTTCTACACATCACTGGTCTGTATGTGGTGCACACTATGTAGTCTTACTTCTACACACCACCGGCCCTGTATGTGCTGCACACTATGTAGTCTTACTTCTACACACCACCGGTCCTGTATGTGGTGCACACTATGTAGTCTTACTTCTACACACCTCTGGCCCTGTATGTGGTGCACACTTTGTAGTCTTACTTCTACACACCACTGGTCTGTATGTGGTGCACACTTTGTAGTCTTACTTCTACACACCACTGGCCCTGTATGTGCTGCACACTTTGTAGTCTTACTTCTACACACCACTGGTCTGTATGTGGTGCACACTTTGTAGTCTTACTTCTACACACCACTGGCCCTGTAAGTGGTGCACACTTTGTAGTCCTACTTCTACACACCACTGGTCTGTATGTGGTGCACACTTTGTAGTCTTACTTCTACACACCACTGGTCTGTATGTGGTGCACACTTTGTAGTCTTACTTCTACACACCACCGGCCCTGTATGTGGTGCACACTTTTTAGTCTTACTTCTACACACCACTGGTCTGTATGTGGTGCACACTTTGTAGTCTTACTTCTACACACAGCTGGCCCTGTATGTGGTGCACACTTTGTAGTCTTACTTCTACACACCACCGGCCTTGTATGTGGTGCACACTATGTAGTCTTACTTCTACACACCTCTGGCCCTGTATGTGGTGCACACTATGTAGTCTTACTTCTACACACCTCTGGCCCTGTACGTGGTGCACACTTTGTAGTCTTACTTCTACACACCACTGGTCTGTATGTGGTGCACACTTTGTAGTCTTACTTCTACACACCACTGGCCCTGTATGTGCTGCACACTTTGTAGTCTTACTTCTACACACCACTGGTCTGTATGTGGTGCACACTTTGTAGTCTTACTTCTACACACCACTGGCCCTGTAAGTGGTGCACACTTTGTAGTCCTACTTCTACACACCACTGGTCTGTATGTGGTGCACACTTTGTAGTCTTACTTCTACACACCACTGATCTGTATGTGGTGCACACTTTGTAGTCTTACTTCTACACACCTCTGGCCCTGTATGTGGTGCACACTTTGTAGTCTTACTTCTACACACCACTGGCCCTGTATGTGGTGCACACTTTTTAGTCTTACTTCTACACACCACCGGTCTGTATGTGGTGCACACTATGTAGTCTTACTTCTACACACCACCGGCCCTGTATGTGCTGCACACTATGTAGTCTTACTTCTACACACCACCGGTCCTGTATGTGGTGCACACTATGTAGTCTTACTTCTACACACCTCTGGCCCTGTACGTGGTGCACACTTTGTAGTCTTACTTCTACACACCACTGGTCTGTATGTGGTGCACACTTTGTAGTCCTACTTCTACACACCACCGGCCTTGTATGTGGTGCACACTATGTAGTCTTACTTCTACACACCTCTGGCCCTGTATGTGGTGCACACTTTGTAGTCTTACTTCTACACACCTCTGGCCCTGTACGTGGTGCACACTTTGTAGTCTTACTTCTACACACCACTGGTCTGTATGTGGTGCACACTTTGTAGTCTTACTTCTACACACCACTGGCCCTGTATGTGGTGCACACTTTTTAGTCTTACTTCTACACACCACTGGTCTGTATGTGGTGCACACTATGTAGTCTTACTTCTACACACCACCGGCCCTGTATGTGGTGCACACTATGTAGTCTTACTTCTACACACCTCTGGCCCTGTACGTGGTGCACACTTTGTAGTCTTACTTCTACACACCACTGGTCTGTATGTGGTGCACACTTTGTAGTCTTACTTCTACACACCACTGGCCCTGTATGTGCTGCACACTTTGTAGTCTTACTTCTACACACCACTGGTCTGTATGTGGTGCACACTTTGTAGTCTTACCTTTACACACCACTGGCCCTGTAAGTGGTGCACACTTTGTAGTCCTACTTCTACACACCACTGGTCTGTATGTGGTGCACACTTTGTAGTCTTACTTCTACACACCACTGGTCTGTATGTGGTGCACACTTTGTAGTCTTACTTCTACACACCACCGGCCCTGTATGTGGTGCACACTTTTTAGTCTTACTTCTACACACCACTGGTCTGTATGTGGTGCACACTTTGTAGTCTTACTTCTACACACAGCTGGCCCTGTATGTGGTGCACACTTTGTAGTCTTACTTCTACACACCACTGGTCTGTATGTGGTGCACACTTTGTAGTCTTACTTCTACACACAGCTGGCCCTGTATGTGGTGCACACTTTGTAGTCTTACTTCTACACACCACTGGTCTGTATGTGGTGCACACTTTGTAGTCTTACTTCTACACACCACTGGCCCTGTAAGTGGTGCACACTTTGTAGTCCTACTTCTACACACCACTGGTCTGTATGTGTTGCATACTTTGTAGTCTTACTTCTACACACCACTGGTCTGTATGTGGTGCACACTTTGTAGTCTTACTTCTACACACAGCTGGCCCTGTATGTGGTGCACACTTTGTAGTCTTACTTCTACACACCACTGGTCTGTATGTGGTGCACACTTTGTAGTCTTACTTCTACACACAGCTGGCCCTGTAAGTGGTGCACACTTTGTAGTCCTACTTCTACACACCACTGGCCCTGTATGTGGTGCACACTTTGTAGTCTTACTTCTACACACCACTGGCCCTGTATGTGGTGCACACTTTGTAGTCTTACTTCTACACACCACCGGCTGCTAAAAGTATCAACGTCATGCCAGTCTCAATCATCAGCCCCATCCCCTGTCACCCTCCCCTAATTTATATAACTATGTGTATTATTTGGGGAAATACGGTTTACCTTAGAGTACATACATGTACAAGTATATTGTTTTGAAAATAAAAATATTTGTCATATGAACCGCAGGGTTTGGTATGTTCACGAATATTTTTTATTAATAGGTTACATACATTTCATTTATCTGTAATTCAACCAAATTGTTCTGTGTTTAAACGCAATAAAACAATTTTACATATATATATATATATATTTTTAAATAAACTGTGGGTACGAGTCCCATTTTCTTTTAAAACACTCTGCCAATGCTTATGTTTAAAAAAAATAATCTTTTCAATGCATCTATTAGCCTAGGTTGCAAAATAGTGTTTCGCTTTCATCCTTTGCTGTCATTAAACTCACCAAGTAAGATGAAAAAAAAAATTCAAAGGCAATAGACTGGCGATGTCACGTGAGGTTCATCGGGATAACGATTGGCCCTCCCCACCGGCTGAACATTAAATAATAATTTCCTGTACTTAGAAAATTTGAAAACAAAATGGTTTATCTTACAACACATCTGTTACACATCTTGTAGACCTGTGTCTTGACACATCTGTTACACATCTAGTAGATCTGTGGCTTGACACATCTGTTACATATCTTGTAGACTTGTGTCTTGATTACGATATTTTACACTGATGTGGAGAGCAGACTTTTTTACTATTATTATTTGCTTTCTGGGCCCAAGACAAAGGTACAATTGAGGCCCCTAGAGCCCCAGACAAAGGTACGATTGAGGCCCCTAGAGCCCAAGACAAAGGTACAATTGAGGCCCCTAGAGCCCAAGACAAAGGTACCATTGAGGCTACTAGATTAAAAAAAACACCCTGATCATGTTAATCCTCAGACTCTAATCATCTTTTAAATGTGGCACCATCTGACACCCCGACTGTTAGTGTTAAGTCATTCTAGCCCGGGACCTCACGCCTGTGTTTATAGAACATTTCCATGTGCTGGACCTGACTATTAAACGTTTGCAGTTTGTATTGGGTCACCGTTTACTTAAGTCCCGATAGGGAGTTAGCCCTTAGTAATAAGGTTCTAGGTCAGCTATGGACAAACTAGTGGCCCACCGGACAGTTTAATCCGGCCCGCTAAATAAATCACAACACTAATCAGCACAGCACTAATCAGCACAGCACTAGTCAGCATAGCCCTAGTCAACATAGCACTAGTCAGCACAGCACTAGTCAGCACAGCACTCGTCAGCACAGCACTCGTCAGCATAGCACTAGTCAGCATAGCACTAGTCAGCAAAGCACTAGTCAACATAACACTCGTCAGCATAGCACTAATCAGCATAGCACTAGTCAGCATAACACTAGTCAGCACAGCACTAGTCAGCACAGCACTAGTCAGCAGAGCACTAGCCAGCACAGCACTAGCCAACACAGCACTAGTCAACATAGCATTAGTCAACACAGCATTAGTCAACACAGCACTAGTCAACACAGCACTAGTCAACACAGCACTAGTCAGCATAGCACTAGTCAGCATAGCATTAGTCAGCATAGCATTAGTCAACATAGCACTAGTCAACAAAGCACTTGTTGAGGACCCCTTTGAGGGTATCCTTGGCTTGTTGCTAAGAGTATGAGGGCTGACTCAATGATGACTCGTATTTGTATTTGTGTTTCTACCACACACAGTCTCACCAACAATTAAACGTATAACAAGTGACGAATAATCAATTCCACAAGCGTGTGTACAACACCAAGATATATTTATTATACAAAGGCACCAGTCCGTAACAGGGATCTGGTGACTTATCATAAGCAAAGATAATTCAAACTGCAGCAAATAATCCAATATAAAATGAATAATGGGAACAAATGACGTTATCACTAGTTAACTCTCTCTCTCTCTCTCTCTATTTCCTTCTCACTTCTCTCAAACAGAGACACATCAATAGGCTCACTATCACTCAGCCTAATTGCGACCGGTCACCCCTGGGACTCTCGGTCGAATCTCCACGAATCTATATTTCATTCTTCATATCCCTTTCTTCCACGTGACCCGTAGTCAATCAAATATAATATATGTTTCTTTCAAACTTTCAAATTAGGGGGTGGAGCCTAGATGAGGAGGGGGGGGGAGAAGTACGTCGTATAGACAAAGACCGTAGTAACTGGACATCCATCCCTTTGTCGGCAAATTGACCAGGAGCCCAGTGGTCAGAGAATTCCCCGTGAGGAATGTAACGTGTTTCTGTTACCTCCCGTCCTACTCAACGGCGGAGGTTTTCGCTGTCCACCTGGCTGATGACGCAATTACGGGGGTGGGGTAAAAAGGGGGGAAACTGGAGAACGGGAACGTATATACATGGTATAATATACACCTTAACGTTAGTAATACTATTAAGTTAGGGGTTGGAGTAATGGGATGGTTTCGACAGATTAGTCACAACCCGTGACAGCACTAGTCAACATAGCACTAGTCAACACAGCACTAGTCAACATAGCACTAGTCAACATAGCATTAGTCAACATAGCACTAGTCAACATAGCAGTAGTCAGCACAGCACTAGTCAACATAGCACTAGTCAACATAGCACTAGTCAACATAGCACTAGTCAGCATAGCACTAGTGAACATAGCACTAGTCAGCACAGCACTAGTCTTCTATGTTATGGGGTTTACCTTTCATTTACTTTAGTTCTGTCAACGCCCCCCCCCCCCCCAAATCTGCTCATGCTCTGGCCCATCGGTCAAATTTGCGAATCCAAGTTGACCTCCAATGGAATAGAGAACTAATGTGTTCCTATGAAATAGAGAACTAATGTGGTCCTATGAAATAGAGAACTAATGTGGTCCTATGAAATAGAGAATGTATGTGGTCCTATGAAATAGAGAATGTATGTGTTCCTATGAATTAGAGAATGTATGTGGTCCTATTAAATAGAGAATGTATGTGGTCCTATGAAATAGAGAATGTATGTGGTCCTATGAAATAGAGAATGTATGTGGCCCTATGAAATAGAGAATGTATGTGGTCCTATGAAATAGAGAACTAATGTGGTCCTATGAAATAGAGAATGTATGTGTTCCTATGAAATAGAGAACTAATGTGTTCTTATGAAATAGAGAATGTATGTGGTCATATGAAATAGAGAATGTATGTGGTCATATGAAATAGAGAATGTATGTGGTCCTATTAAATAGAGAATGTATGTGGTCCCATGAAATCGAGAATGTATGTGTTCCTATGAATTAGAGAACTAATGTGTTCCTATGAAATAGAGAATGTATGTGGTCCTATGAAATAGAGAATGTATGTGGTCCTATGAAATAGAGAATGTATGTGGTCCTATGAAATAGAGAATGTATGTGTTCCTATGAAATAGAAAACTACTTTTACCAACATGTTTTTACAGTAAAATGTTTTACACAATGAATAGTTTTAAGAAATTGAAGAAAAAAAAATAAGAAGAAATTATGATTTGTCGGTCCTTTGATTTTTTTTAAAATGTGTGCATAATTATGTAATGTGCATAATTATGTCATGTGTATAATAATGTCATGTGTATAATTATGTCATATGTGTATAATTATGTCATGTGTATAATTATGTCATGTGTTCTTCTAATCTTTATTTACTGGAGATTTTTACTAGCACGTACAGTTTTCTAACTACGACAGAGGTGCCTTTAAACACTAACATACATGCATTCAGAGATTATTCAGAATGATTGACTGACATACTGACAAACGGTTGGGTAATTAGATAGATAGATAGATAGATAGATAGATAGATAGACAGCTATAGATAGATAGACAGCGATAGATAGATAGATAGATAGATAGATAGATAGATAGATAGATAGATAGATAGATAGATAGATAGATAGATAGATAGACAGACAGACTGACAGACAGACAGATAGATAGATAGATAGCTATAGATAGATAGACAGCGATAGATAGATAGATAGACAGCTATAGATAGATAGATAGATAGATAGATAGCTATAGATAGATAGACAGCTATAGATAGATAGACAGCTATAGATAGATAGATACATACATACATAGATAGATAGATAGATAGATAGATAGATAGATAGATAGATAGATAGATAGATAGATAGATAGACAGCTATAGATAGATAGACAGCGATAGATAGATAGATAGATAGATAGATAGATAGATAGATAGACAGCTATAGATAGATAGACAGCGACAGCGATAGATAGATAGATAGATAGATAGATAGATAGATATACAGCTATAGATAGATAGACAGCTATAGATAGATAGATAGATAGATAGACAGCTATAGATAGATAGACAGCGATAGATAGATAGATAGATAGATAGATAGATAGATAGATAGACAGCGATAGATAGATAGATAGATAGATAGATAGAAAGATAGATAGATAGATAGACAGCTATAGATAGATAGACAGCGATAGATAGATAGATAGATAGATAGATAGATAGATAGATATAGACAGCTATAGATAGATAGATAGATAGATAGATAGATAGATAGATAGATAGATAGATAGATAGATAGATAGAGAGATAGATAGCTATAGATAGATAGACAGCTATAGATAGATAGATACATACATACATAGATAGATAGATAGATAGATAGATAGATAGATAGATAGATAGATAGATAGATAGATAGATAGACAGCTATAGATAGATAGACAGCGATAGATAGATAGATAGATAGATAGATAGATAGATAGATAGATAGATAGATAGATAGATAGACAGCTATAGATAGATAGACAGCGACAGCGATAGATAGATAGATAGATAGATAGATAGATAGATAGATAGATATACAGCTATAGATAGATAGACAGCTATAGATAGATAGATAGATAGATAGATAGATAGATAGATAGATAGATAGATAGATAGATAGACAGCTATAGATAGATAGACAGCTATAGATAGATAGACAGCGATAGGTAGATAGATAGATAGATAGATATAGATAGACAGCTATAGATAGATAGATTGATAGATAGACAGCTATAGATAGATAGATAGATAGATAGATAGATAGATAGATAGCTATAGATAGAAAGACAGCGATAGATAGATAGATAGATAGATAGATAGCTATAGATAGATAGACAGCTATAAATAGATAGACAGCTATAGATAGATAGATAGATAGATAGATAGACAGCTATAGATAGATAGATAGATAGATAGATAGATAGATAGATAGATAGACAGCTATAGATAGATAGACAGCGATAGATAGATAGATAGATAGATAGATAGATAGATAGATAGATAGATAGATAGATAGATAGATAGATAGGCAGCGATAGATAGACAGCGATAGATAGACAGCGATAGATAGATAGATAGATAGATAGATAGATAGATAGATAGATAGATGGATAGACAGCGATAGATAGATAGATAGATAGATAGATATAGACAGCTATAGATAGATAGATAGATAGATAGATAGATAGATAGATAGATAGATAGATAGATAGATAGATAGATAGATAGATAGATAGATAGACAGCTATAGATAGATAGACAGCGATAGATAGATAGATAGATAGATAGATAGATAGATAGATAGACAGCGATAGATAGATAGATAGATAGATAGATAGATAGATAGATAGATAGATAGATAGATAGATAGATAGATATAGATAGATATACAGCTATAGATAGATAGACAGCTATAGATAGATAGACAGATAGATAGATAGATAGATAGATAGATAGATAGATAGATAGATAGATAGATAGATAGATAGACAGCGATAGATAGATAGATAGATAGATAGATAGATAGATAGATAGATAGATAGATAGATAGATAGATAGATAGATAGAAAGATAGATAGATAGATAGACAGCTATAGATAGATAGACAGCGATAGATAGATAGATAGATAGATAGATAGATAGATAGATAGATAGATAGATAGATATAGACAGCTATAGATAGATAGATAGATAGATAGATAGATAGATAGATAGATAGATAGATAGATAGATAGATAGATAGATAGATAGATAGATAGATAGATAGATAGATAGATAGATATAGACAGCTATAGATAGATAGATAGATAGATAGATAGATAGATAGATAGATAGATAGATAGGATTATAGTACTTGGTTTACTCATTGGTTCTCAAAGACCAAAGTCAACCAATCAGAGAGGGGATGTAGGGAAGTGACGTACTAGCTCATAAAGACCCATGAGTAGGCAGGAGGATGAACTATTTTGGCAGGATTAGGGCTGTTTGTTTAGAACTTCTGTGAGGTATCATGTATTGTTTAGTATTATTCTGACATGTATTGCGGCTAGATTATCCCAGTAGGCGTGAACGGGGGAAAAAAAGTTGGCAATACATGGAACTTTTACAATGACTAATGCAGTGTATCTCACAAAAATTTTCCAAAACCAGTTAGATATTTTAATATATTACTGTCAACAAATTTTTTTTTATTATTTCGGTTTTAATTTCACAACTGGGTATAATAGTTTCTGTCCTGTTGTGTTAGCAGACGATAAACCCAGTGGGTAGCCATCATTGTGCACACTGCAACAAGTTCATGAATGAAGTCATTCATGCGTGTTCAATCTATATTTAGCCACGCGACAGATAATTAAAATACAATTTCAAACAATTAAAAATTCATTGTGGCTAACTCATCCCCCGTCCGAGTTTATTTTTGGTTGCGTGTATGTCCTACTTTATACAAGGTTTAAACACACACAGATACACACACACACACACACACACAAATGGTTTGGCTGACAACCGCTGCTTACATTAAAATATTTTTTCTCCAGCCACTAAATCATCTACTGGTGTAATATAATTGTAACGACTACCAGTATGTCGCCATATGTTTAAAAAAAAAATATTTTTTTATTCTACCAAATAAATTAAAGTATACTTTGAACATCACACTGTTATCTCAATAGCTATTTTTTTTAAATGGTTAAATTTAGGTTATACGTCAAATGTCAGTACAATGAGAGACCGTGAGTGTTGTCGGTCACATTGTCATTAAGCTATGTGTACTCATTATACATACACACTAATATGACATAATAATCTATGTAACTCAATGGCTGTACACGAAACAAAAAAAATGTTTAGCTAAACGAATTGTTCATGTCCTGAGAACTAACTCATATCAGTTTTTATCATTCTACAAAATATTGAGTTATTTCCCTTAATATTATTTTCCTTTTTTTTTTGGTTATTGGTTTTATTTTTAAGACGTTACCGATTTTTTATATTATTATTATTATTAAAATTATTTATTTTCCAAATTTGTTAAGTATATGATGTTTTTTTTTGTTTTACAGCATTTCAAATATGAAATATTGAAATTAACTTAATTGATAGAGAATAATACCCAATCAATTCCAAGTCTAATCAAATGTCATCTCACAATCTACATCCTCCCCTGTCAGTGATGTAATCAGGTTTTCTGGTGTCCGGAGGGGATTCTGAAAATGCTGCCCCCGACCCCCCCCTACCACCAAACCAAAAACCACCTTTTTTTTTATTCAAATCCTGAACGCCATAAAAGGCAAAAAACTTGAAAATCAAACGAGAGTACCTCACTATCTGCTGGTATGAGAGTACCTCACTATCTGCTGGTATGAGAGTACCTCACTATCTGCTGGTATGAGAGTACCTCACTATCTGCTGGTATGAGAGTACCTCACTATCTGCTGGTATGAGAGTACCTCACTATCTGCTGGTATGAGAGTACCTCACTATCTGCTGGTATGAGAGTACCTCACTATCTGCTGGTATGAGAGTACCTCACTATCTGCTGAGTTGATGACGGTATGAGAGTACATTGAAATCTTTATATTTCATTCATTTTAACTGGATTCGAACTCGAAGATACCATCAAGCAGACCAGTCTCAATGCCAAGGAGTCGACATATTTAGTTCTGTTGTACATTTCTGAAATATTGTTCTTGTGTACATCAAATTAATATTCTCTAAGTAAATGTCAATTGATAAAAGAAAACATTTAAATCACGCTTCATTTTCTACTTTTTGTACGATGGGTGAAATCTGGACGATGGGTGAAATATGGACGATGGGTGAAATCTGGACGATGGGTGAAATATGGACGATGGGTGAAATCTGGACGATGGGTGAAATTTGGGTGATATCTGTGTTGCGATCTGGGCTAGATCTGGGTGATGGGTGAGATTTGGGGGAAATCTGGGTTGAGATATGGGTAATTGGTGATATCTGGGTTATATCTGGGTAGTGGGTGATATCTGGGTTAGATCTGGGTAATGGGTGATATCTGGGTTAGATCTGGGTAATGGGTGATATCTGGGTTAGATCTGGGTAATGGGTGATATCTGGGTAATGGGTAATGGGTGAGATCTGGGTGATGGGTGAGATCTGGGTTAGATCTGGGTAATGAGTGAGATCTGGGTAATGGGTAATGGGTGAGATCTGGGTAATGGGTGAGATCTGGGTAATGGGTGAGATCTGGGTGATGGGTGAGATCTGGGTGATGGGTGAGATCTGAGTGATGGGTGAGATCTGGGTAATGGGTGAGATCTGGGTGAGATAATGGTCCTGGAAAAGTCATCAAGTTCAAAATTAATCAGGGGAAGATTTCCGACTTAGTTTGCAGGAATGACACATAATAAACCTCAATTTACACCGCTTACACTCCATGTTTGTCCTCCATTCAAATTGAATGCAAAAACTGACATATTAGTAGACGTCCTGTCAAGTTGACATCTACAAAAGAACATAATTGTGCTGTCTGACATTACTTTTAAAAGAAATAGTTTTTATTATAATGCTGTTTCAAAAGCCGCTAATTATACAGGTCAGTAAACATGAACTATTTCAGTATTCAATTGAATCAAATAGTCTTTGTCTAGAGTACACGATGTTTAGTTTCTCGCGATATTGAATAGTAAAGAATATTTTGTGAAGGAATGGACTTTTAAAAGATAGTGTGCAGAGGCGTAACTAGGGAGGGGGTCCAAATTCGAAAGTCCCCCCGGACCTCAGCTTGAGGGGGGCCCCCCAAACATTTTCTTATATTAAATATTAAGTACATTATCTTATGTCATGATGTCGAATGTCAAAATGCAGGAGCCCCCAAAAAGGCCAAGCCCCCCCCGGGTCCCCAAATCCCTAGATTCGGCACTGATAAAGTGTCTTTCACTTATAGTGCATGATCTTTCAGAATTGTAATGAGGCCTGAAGGAGAAGGGCCCGGGGGGGGGGGGAGTTGCAGCCGATGCATGGCAGGGGAGGGTGTATTGTGGTGGTGTGTTGTGGTGGTGGATTGTGGTGGTGGTGTATTGTGGTGGTGTGTTGTGGTGGTGTAATGTGGTGGTGTGTTGTGGTGGTGGATTGTAAGGATGGGGGTTGTAGGGGGGGGGGGTAATGTCCTAGTTATTATACGACGACTGTCTACTGTACTGGTGTACTAAGTGGCGTCGTTAATAGCGAAACGTTTTGAGGGGGGGGGTCTTGATATTATAATCCCTCCCCCCGCGTCTCCCTTTCCCACCGTTCTGCATACAACTACGCCCACTTGATGTAGTGACATACTGCACTTACTGCGAAATAATCTCAATTAACAAACAGTAACAATTCAAATCACGTGTAGATCAGAGTAATCTGTGCAGACATTCTCCTTCAGGCAAACTTCGTGTCTGTATCTTTGATTGAAGATAAAATTACTTTTGCAGTGGCGTTCAATTTTTTAATAGATCCTCGGGGCATTCTGCCATTTTTCACACACACACACACACAAACACACACACAACACACAACACACACACAACACACACACACCATTATGTTATGAACCAAATTACATGTTGAAGGTTTTGAATGTTAATACTTTCTACATTTATATTGTTTTGGTTTAAATGACACACCTTTTTACGGGCCTGTGTGATGTAACTTTTGTACGGAAGTAAACCCCAACCCCCCCCCCATTCACCCCGCCATTACATATATAGAATGTTACGCTTGTTATACATCTCATTACGTGTAGTATAGAGGTTAATGAACTCGTTATAGGTCAGAATATTTAGTCAAGTCTATTTATAGATCGATACAATTTTTTTTGTATCGATACCCACAGATGTTATGCAAGGAATCTTTCACGCACAGACAACCCAGAAATTTGGTAAAAGTGACTGTGTACAACTGCAGCGCTCCATTGACTGAATCCCAGTGTTATTTAAGTACTGGTCAACGTGACACAGTCTAGTAGTACTAACACGACGTTCCTCCTATTGTAGTACATGTCTACGTCTTTACTGAGTAGACATTCCCTGCTGGGTCAGGGTGCTCTTGAGTCAATCCCCAAGTCTTCGTTTGTACTTAACTAGACCATATATATATCTAGAATTAAGTGGATCTATTTAGAGCAGGGCTTCTTAAACTATGGGTCGCGACCCCATTTGGGGTCGCGTAGCAAAATTCTGGGGTCGCGAGAGACAGAAATACAATTTAACAGAAAATGTTTTTTAACTTGTAAAATATTAATTTATTTTTCTTTTATATTTGTATGGGGTCGTCAAGAAACTCGCAATCATAAATGGGGTCATGAATTACAAAAGTTTAAGAAGCCCTGATTTAGAAAGAACAAATGTATTATTTGATTTATAATATGTTTGTAAATTAAATTATCGCTTTTACCGCTTGCGTCTAATTTACTGTCATTTTATCTAAGTCCACATGTATTGGCAGTTGTTGTGTCTATGTCCACATGTATTGGCAGTTGTTGTGTCTATGTCCACATGTATTGGCAGTTGTTGTGTCTATGTCCACATGTATTGACAGTTGTTGTGTTTATGTCCACATGCATTGGCAGTTGTTGTGTCTATGTCCACATGTATTGGCAGTTGTTGTGTCTATGTCCACATGTATTGACAGTTGTTGTGTCTACGTCCACATGTATTGACAGTTGTTCTGTCTATGTCAACATGTATTGACAGTTGGTTTGTCTATGTCCACATGTATTGGCAGTTGTTGTGTTTATGTCCACATGTATTGACAGTTGGTTTGTCTATGTCCACATGTATTGGCAGTTGTTGTGTTTATGTCCACATGTATTGACAGTTGTTCTGTCTATGTCCACATGTATTGACAGTTGTTGTGTCTATGTCCACATGTATTGACAGTTGTTGTGTCTATGTCCACATGTATTGACAGTTGTTGTGTCTATGTCCACATGTATTGACAGTTGTTGTGTCTACGTCCACATGTATTGACAGTTGTTGTGTCTATGTCCACATGTATAGGCAGTTGTTGTGTCTATGTCCACATGTATTGACAGTTGTTGTGTCTATGTCCACATGTATTGACAGTTGTTGTGTCTACGTCCACATGTATTGACAGTTGTTGTGTCTATGTCCACATGTATTGACAGTTGTTGTGTCTATGTCCACATGTATTGACAGTTGTTGTGTCTACGTCCACATGTATTGACAGTTGTTGTGTCTATGTCCACATGTATAGGCAGTTGTTGTGTCTATGTCCACATGTATTGACAGTTGTTGTGTCTATGTCCACATGTATTGACAGTTGTTGTGTCTACGTCCACATGTATTGACAGTTGTTCTGTCTATGTCCACATGTATTGACAGTTGTTGTGTCTATGTCCACATGTATTGACAGTTGTTGTGTCTATGTCCACATGTATTGACAGTTGTTGTGTCTATGTCCACATGTATTGACAGTTGTTGTGTCTACGTCCACATGTATTGACAGTTGTTGTGTCTATGTCCACATGTATAGGCAGTTGTTGTGTCTATGTCCACATGTATTGACAGTTGTTGTGTCTATGTCCACATGTATTGACAGTTGTTGTGTCTACGTCCACATGTATTGACAGTTGTTGTGTCTATGTCCACATGTATTGGCAGTTGTTGTGTCTATGTCCACATGTATTGACAGTTGTTGTGTCTATGTCCACATGTATTGACAGTTGTTGTGTCTATGTCAACAAATATGGACAGTTGTTGTGTTTTGTATCTATGTCCACCTGTACAGATAATATAATTCTATGTCCACACGTATCGGCAGTCACTGTGCCTCGGTACATCAGGTACAGCATGTCTACTCATAAATCTACAAACAATTGTTATTGCTATAACGACCGCAAGTGCCTTTGCCATATAATGTATACATGTATTCTATTTAGTTATGGTGTTGCTTGTCAAATGGGGGAAGCGGTATTGTATTGAACTTAACAAAAACGTCATCCTGCACACACATACGAAACTAGCTCATTTTTTATTTTAAAAAATAGTCATAATAATAATAATGCACATCGATTGGCGAGTTTTATTCATAGTAAAATCATATTGTTTGTTAACATCTGTTAACATCAATGGCTTTCTATTGATGTTCTCTTCGATGTAAACGTTCCTTTTTTGTTTTACAAAGTAAATTCATACCCCTTTGAAGTTATCCGTGTTCATTACACCTCATATGCTCACCCAAATGTTTTTGCATTTAAGAACATATTATGTTCATTACATATTAATGAATAAGGAAAACAAAAGTGAGCCCCGAGTGGACGCACAGAGGTAAGATATTACTTTTACTTTTGATGTAACATCTTGTTGAACATGTTTTTAAGCACACTGTCGTAAGCAAAGAACATTCATAAAATTACCACTGTTTTTAATTTACTTCCAAGTACCATACGCTTTATTTGGACAATCTAGCTAAGTGTTTTCAATTACTGTGAAGAATTATGACGCTATTTACTATAATTTAACGTATGTACTGCGACCTACTTAAAAACAACACACTAGGGTTGAGAAGAAACAGCAGCACATTGGCGCGCGCAGACGAATCTTATGCTTATCACGTAACGGTTGCTTCGTCGAGGTCAATCAATGATTCACTGTGACCTCAAAGGCAGTCTATTTCGGCAACAGAGAGCACAGCTAGCAACTTACGTGACCTTTTTGTGGCTTAGCGCCAAACACCAAACCAGTTGGTTGCTCCGTGTGAACGCCGAACGTTGCCGGAGATTAAATAAACGGAAGCATAGTTACCATTTATGGGCAGATTATTTCCGCTTATATGTGACGTCAAACACGAACGTTTTTATTCCATTCAACCTTGTGCCAAATATGGAAGTTTCCGACTTTGGGTTAAAGGCCACTTATGCTCTTACGCCAAAGCAATGTGTACATAAAATATACTATCGGATAATTCTAAGCTGGCAAAGATTTTTTTCATGAAAATGTTCACATTTATGCTTAAATATACTGATTGCCTCCTGTAGCAAAAATATCAGCTGCTAAAATTTAATATATAAGGTTATTGTTAATAGTAAAACAAATCTAGAACTCAGCAGTCGATGCGTAACTTCATTGACGTCAATGAGAAAAAGCTTTTCATTGGTCGCCTATCAATTACGATGTGCCGTATAAGGGCATGGCGCTGCAGTCGCTTTCATTCATAAACCCTGGTATAAAAGCGAGCTGTTCATTCATAAATTCGTAGCCACATAGTTCTCAACGATAGTAGTCTCGTGTTGTCTTATGGGATATAAACAAATGTGTATGGTTTAATTATTTCTTAATCGATTTATTTATAATTCTGGAGGAATAAATATTCGTAATGATTATGGACAGCGTGGACGCTTTAACTCCATTTGGCCTCGGGGCTGATTTGGGAGTGTTTAGCTTTGATCTTTCAACAGATGGAAACATTAGGCAGTGTCCTGAAGTGTTAGATGACCACGGATTAAATACTCCAGTGACAAAATATTCCGATGCCACATTTTTCGGGACCGATTCTCTAGAGCCCCCACCAATTACTGCAACTGGTAGGTGTTTATTATTATTGTATTGCTTTGAATTATCAACAATGTTTTGCCAACACATTGATAGTAGTGTAATATTACCGCCACAGCTAGTCCAATCAGCTGGTTGTTTGAACGTTATGACGTCAGAGGCTGTTCCTCAAAACAGGATACTTGGTCTAAATATAGATCCTGAGGCGTATTCTAGGACTAAAAAAAAAAAGTTTGCTGCTTTCTGCTGTTGCCTAGTTTCAGACTGAGTGTAGTATGATATACTACTGCTTTATTACTTATAAAACATTGATTATAATTGCATTATTTTAATTTCTCTCACTGACATTTTTAACCCGCGCTGAAAAGGTAATAAATATTCATGATCTACACAGTGTCAGACTACGTCACTGGAATGAAACCGGTGACTTCTTTGAATAGTATCCATAATATAACATCGTTTTTTTTTCCTAAATTGTGGGAATATATGAATAATTCTGTACTTTCTTTTTTTTTATTTTATTATTGCTATCAAATGTTAAAATTAAATTAGTTTCAAATATTTTTATAATTAATTTTGTTTTTATTTCATTTTTTTTTTTAGCAAGCATTTTTGCCTCAATCAACTTTAATGATAGAGCTACAGATGGCAATTCAAACAGAAGCCAGTCTCACCAGTCTGCCGGTGCTAATACCACACACACGATCACATACAAGGGCACACTTGTTACTACTGCAGTCACTCCAAGCTGTACACAAGCTGATGCTCCTCCTGCCAACTTAGCTAATTTATTAAATCCACTCAACCCTTTGCTGGTTATGCTGTCGCAGTCGCAGCCTCGACATTCCAACCAGCTGTGCTCTTTCCAACCTCCGTGTGAGTTCAACATTAGAATACCGCCCACTTCGTTCCACCTTGGTGGACAACCTCAGCAGCAGCAGCAGCAACCTTCTCCGTCTCCCAGTTCGGTGCTGTCCCCACAGTCTCAAGGACACATTGCGTCAGCCGAGTCAGTGTACCATGATGTTTCAGATCAGTATTCATCCGGATTCGTGTCTCCTCGAAGCTCCTGCCATTCCACGCCCGAGCCGCAGCTGACGATGATCACAGAGGGCGCCACCGAGGAGTCCTACGCCATCCCCCCACCACCTTACTCCCAGTCACTTCCTATGTCTCTCCAAATGGACATTGACATCTCAGACATTGAAATCAAACAGCCTCCCACCTATAGAAGCTCATGCACGCAGATGGCTCAGCAGCAGCAGCAACAACAGCAGCAGCAACAACAACAAGAACTACCACAGAACTTTTTAATCTACCCTTCAACGTCAATTGCAGATACTGTGTACCCCATGTCAGATCTTGACAGCAAAAACCAGAAATGGTCCCTAATGCAATCCACTTCTTCAATGGGGCCATCTCAAACTCAGCTCCCAGACTTCAGCGCTTTGCAGATGGGAGCCACGCCCACCAGAGCCTCCCCTCACTTTCAGCTGCCGGCTATTAAAACTGAGCCAGACGCCGAGCACTTAGATTATCTGCAGGCCCCCAGTATGGACTTCAGTGATGAAACCGAATCCTCGACTCTTCCCTGTATTTTGGGCCAACCGTATTCATTAAAGTACATACCCGTCAAGCCTAGGAAATATCCCAATCGTCCAAGCAAGACACCACCGCATGAACGACCCTACCCTTGTCCCATTGAAAACTGTGACCGTAGATTTTCCAGGAGTGATGAACTTACAAGACATATTCGCATCCATACAGGACACAAACCTTTTCCCTGCCCAATCTGTGGACGTTCTTTCAGCCGGAGTGACCACCTGACCACACACAAAAGAACTCACACCGGAGAGAAACCATTCTCATGCGACGTCTGTGGTCGCAAGTTTGCTCGCAGCGATGAAAAAAAGAGGCACGCCAAAGTCCATTTAAAACAACGTGTTAAGAAAGACGCTAAATTATTGGCCAGCACAACGCCATCTTCACTACTCACCACACAATCCACAACTTCTTCAACCATCGCAGACTCTTTAGACAGTATTGTTAGCACTATTCCATTGGTTGTGACTTCTCCATCTTTTGTGGACTGTCCTACTACCACCTCCTTATGACTTTTGTAAATTTTATTTTTTTATTTTAATACTTAAGTACAATGGTGCTAGTTAAAGTATTACCAAAAGGCACAGGTAGGACATGTAGAATGTTGATACCTCAGATAGAGACTGATGCTCAAAACACTAAAACTGTGTCAGAGTCAAAAAATAAATTAGAAAAATAAGTGATATTTCAAATCTTTTTCTAGCTAAACTTTCTATATCAATATTAAATATTTTTCTATTCTTTGTGAACTGTCGGAAAATAATTTAATGAAAGCTTAAAAAAAAAAAAAAATACTTTTCTTCCTTTATTTTTGTTGAAATGTTACTATTTCTGATGAACCATATCTGTGATGAATCAATTCCTCTTACATTTTTCCCTTTTCTATTATAATTTTTTTTTAAATAAATGTATTGTTTTGCTTATAAGCATTTATTGTCTACTTTGTGATTAAATGTGATTCTAATCTTTAAAGCTGTTATATATATATATACATATATAATTCACAGCATGGAATGAGAAGTAACCAATGAAAACTCTCTTTGCCAGAAAACCTGGTCAATTAGTTTGCTGTTTCTCATTTACCATCCCCTCAGTTCTATAGGTAAAGTTTACATTCTGCATAAGGCAGCATTTTAAAAAAACACACACAATCACAACTGCTAAATGCCAACATGGATTCTGAACTTATTTTCTTTTCCCTTTGTGCCATAATTTTTATTTTCAATGTGTTCTCATGTGCCACACAATTGAACTACTTAATTTAATTTTTTGTCATAGGAATTTTTTTGAATGTTTATTTCACTTTTATTTTTCAGTGGTATGTGATAGACTGTATTTAAATGTATTTTAAGTTCCGCTGGTTGGCTCATAGAAACATTTATACATTTAAAAAAAAATATATGAACCGAAATGTCATTGTTGTTATTTGTTATGCTTATTATTATTCATTTGCATCAAATGTACATTAAATTATTTTTCTGTTTAAACATTGCTTTTATTTTAATCAAAATTATTACAACAGGCAAATGTTAATAATTAGATCTTGGTTTTAAAAATAATATATTTTAATATGTACATTACTTCATGCTGTGCATAACATTGATGACAACCTTCTGACTTATCAGCATTGAGTAATATTTATTACTATAGTCTATTATTCCTACAATAAATAGAGAACCAACAAAAAAGTATACATGCAAACACAACAGATTATATAATATTGTTTAAGGCATCGAAACATAATTTAAAGATAGTAGTGGTATTTTCAATTGGTGTAAATAAGATGTGACCTTAAAGTACATGAACATTTTATACTGTATAAAAATGTTTGCTAACACCGCAGTAATTTTTTTTTTCTGCTTCTAAAAGTAAGTTTTGACCTATTTTGTTTTTACACACTGTGTTCTGCTTGCAATATTTGATTTGTTTTTCATTTCTGTAAATGGGCTGATCCGACTGATGGTTTACATTTGAATGAAAGAATGCATGACATGGATAAGTAAAATTTATTATTCTCCTTTGTTTTGTTGAACTTCGTAAAAAAAAAATCCTCTTTGTTCTTGCTGGTTGAGAAAAGACTATATTTTATGAAAAGTATGGCATACTGCCAACAATTCAAAAATAAAGAAATGATCAATAATATGATTCAATGGCTTACTTTTTTTTATATATTTGTGTTGTATTGTGATTTTTACAATTTTTTTTTTGTTTTTAAGTGTTGTCCTATAAAAAAAAATTAGCATATGATTAAGTGTCCTGATTAAAATTTAACAGAAACAGCTAAATGAACAGAAAGTTACATTGTGTGCAATAGACTTAGTCATATGACTAACTCAACAGAATTTTATCTTCTACAAAACAAATCCATGATACCTGTATATGCTATTTAGTCGTATCTTTGTAAAAGTCTAGTAGTTCCCTTAGCCTTCGGGGTAGATGACGTATAGAATTCATCTGTTTCTATAACCTCGACATATGAAGGGATTATGTGGTTAGCACAACGCCCAGCCGCCTTTACTTCCCCAACTTAAGTCAGGTACCCATTTAAAGCCGGGGGGGGGGGGGTCTTGTGGGACCAATTTCACCTGAAAAAATTACCATGATTCTCACCGTGGATCTAACCCAGGACTCTCAAGTCGACAGTCGAGTATCTACACCACTCGGCCATCCGTCCCACTCGTATCTCTATAACATACGCTGAATAACATACAACTGTATTATTAGAAGAAACAAAATTCCATATTATTATCTCTTAAAAAACCTGCTGCATAAGTTAAAGCCAATGGCGCATGCGCCAACGTTACCGCTAACTTTGATCAGAAGTGACTCTACGAGTATGAGATTCTTTGAAAAATTCTAATGAGCCAAATGGAAGTATGCGACAAGTTGTATACCTTCAAAACAGAAAATCATTGGTGCATAAATTGTGAAAGGTTGGCCAACTTCTGCTGTAGTCTAAACGCTGCATTTTCCTTAAAACAGTGGTTCTAAAACTTTAGTCCTTTGCTGCACACTAAGAGACCTGTTTGGTTTTCACGACTCACCTGTAGAGAACTGGAAAATGATAAATGAAAGTGAAGCAATTATAATTTTTTTTTGGCAAACCACTACACAAATAGCTTGAGACCCACGCTTTGATAAACACGGCACTCTGTGTATACCTGAAACATATGCGGCATATGCGTATCTCTAGAACATTGATGAAACATATGCAGCATATGCGTATCTCTAGAACAGTGATGAAACATATGCAGCATATGCTATCTCTAGAACAGTGATGAATCATATGCAAAGGCGTATCTCTAGAACAGTGATGAGTGGGTCGCAAACAGATTTGAAGTGGGATGAATTCCAGGTGGGTCACGACGTAAGCCAAAATTTAGCAATGAATGGAAAGAGAAGCCATTTATACATCAATACAACTATTTATATGCATAGGCCTATTGCAGGTCTTATAAGATTGTTCATCTTCAAAGTAAACGGATTCATTAATGAAGCTTTTAATCTCTTTATTTTATTGAGAGAGTAATCGCAAAAACAATATTTCAGCTGGGTCACGAAAGTTAAACAGTTCCCTTAGTTGGTCGCCATGTGAAAATGTCAAAGTAACACTGGTCTAGAACATAGCCTCGGTCTGAGAAACACTGCTCTAGAACATAGCCTCGGTCTGAGAAACACTGCTCTAGAACATAGCCTCGGTCTGAGAAACACTGCTCTAGAACATAGACCATGTCTGAGAAACACTGCTCTAGAACATAGCCTTGGTCTGAGAAACACTGCTCTAGAACATAGCCTCGGTCTGAGAAACACTGCTCTAGAACATAGACCATGTCTGAGAAACACTGCTCTAGAACATAGCCTTGGTCTGAGAAACACTACTCTAGAACATAGACCATGTGTGAGTAACACTGCTCTAGAACATAGACCATGTCTGAGTAACACTGCTCTAGAACATAGCCTCTGCTGTCTAGGTGTGTACTATGTTGTTCAGTGGTGTACCTAAAATATAGGATGTATAGGTGTATCAAAACAAAATTTCCGAAGCTGCATGTCTTAGACAAATGCTATATATGTGTACACTGAGTAAATTGAAATAGTCCAACATTGTATAACAAGGCGAATAAGATATCAATAAAATGAATCTAGTTTTGGCGACACAATTTCAATAAAATATCACTCAAGATACCCCCCACCCCACCCCCAGGGCCCTGAATAAAAAATACCCAAGGACAAAGCAATAAATCCATAATTATTTAACACAACACTATTTCATAACACAGACGCTCTAAATCTGAATTCGAACATGCTTTGAAATTAAAACTTTTATTAATATTTACCTTTTTTTTTTTTACAATTTTTCTTCCATTTATACAAAGAAAATATTGATATCAATATTATAAAACCTTAATGTATTTTCCACTTTATGAAATCGAGAGCATTTACCGCCATGTTTGTTATTTTTAAAGTTGACTTTGTGAGGGAACCAGAAGCGATATATTCAATTGTATACGATTTATGTAGACAGAGAAACTGATTCGAAACTCAAATGATTTAAAATATGAACAATTTATTATAAAAGTTCGAATTATTAATTGTTGCGAGAATATGTTACTCTAACAGCGTATCATGGTCAATGACTTCTTGACTCAATGCCTTGAACTCCTTGCGGGGCAAAGGGCCTCTGCAACCACTCACCATCGCACTCTGTTTTGGGAGGCCTTTTTCGGACCTCCCCCCCCCCCCCATGTCTGTTTGCAGATTTTCATTTCCTGCTTGCAAGACCTTCTCCAAGTGGTCCGGTGTAGCTGATCCATCTCCATTTTCTCCTGGATACTAAATAATAAAAAATAGTAAAAATAATAAATACAGGTATATATATTTTTTTGGTTAAAATTTATGAAATGATCGAATTTCTCCTTAAAAGATAACAAGAAAAAACCAAGGGGATCCTAAAACATATCCAAGATCTTGGAGCTTTGTTTGCTCTGAGTTGGCACATTGTGCATGCGTAGAGACAATATTCTTACATAGTGGACACACTGAACCTGTGTAATGTATATAGACTATCATCTGTCACAGCGGGCGACTCACTGGACGTGTGTAGAGATCAGTGATCGATTTAAGAAAAAACCAGTGCCGGCGGTAAATCGAGCCTTGGTAGAGACTATCTGACACAGATGACACACTAGACATGTGTATAGACTATCTGACACACAGGAGATGTGTAGAGACTATCTGACACACTTGACATGTGTAGAGACTATCTGACACACTAGACATGTGTAGAGGCTATCTGACACACTGGGCATGTGTAGAGACTATCTGACACACTAGACATGTGTAGAGACTGACACACTGGACATGTGTAGAGACTATCTGACACACTGGACATGTGTAGAGTCTATCTGACACACTAGGCATGTGTAGAGACTATCTGACACACTAGACATGTGTAGAGACTATCTGACACACTGGACATGTGTAGAGACTATCTGACACACTAGACATATGTAGAGACTATCTGACACACTAGGCATGTGTAGAGACTATCTGACACACTGGACATGTGTAGAGACTATCTGACACACTAGGCATGTGTAGAGACTATCTGACACACTAGACATGTGTAGAGACTATCTGACACACTGGACATGTGTAGAGACTATCTGACACACTGGACATGTGTAGAGACTATCTGACACACTAGACATGTGTAGAGACTGACACACTGTACATGTGTAGAGACTATTTGACACACTGGACATGTGTAGAGACTGACACACTGGACATGTGTAGAGACTATCTGACACACTATACATGTGTAGAGACTGACACACTGTACATGTGTAGAGACTATTTGACACACTGGACATGTGTAGAGACTGACACACTGGACATGTGTAGAGATTATCTGACACACTGGACATGTGTAGAGACTATCTGACACACTAGGCATGTGTAGAGACTATCTGACACACTAGGCATGTGTAGAGGCTATCTGACACACTGGGCATGTGTAGAGACTATCTGACACACTAGACATGTGTAGAGACTGACACACTGGACATGTGTAGAGACTATCTGACACACTGGACATGTGTAGAGTCTATCTGACACACTAGGCATGTGTAGAGACTATCTGACACACTAGACATGTGTAGAGACTATCTGACACACTGGACATGTGTAGAGACTATCTGACACACTAGACATGTGTAGAGACTATCTGACACACTAGGCATTTGTAGAGACTATCTGACACACTGGACATGTGTAGAGACTATCTGACACACTAGGCATGTGTAGAGACTATCTGACACACTAGACATGTGTAGAGACTATCTGACACACTGGACATGTGTAGAGACTATCTGACACACTAGACATGTGTAGAGACTGACACACTGTACATGTGTAGAGACTATTTGACACACTGGACATGTGTAGAGACTGACACACTGGACATGTGTAGAGACTATCTGACACACTAGACATGTGTAGAGACTGACACACTGTACATGTGTAGAGACTATTTGACACACTGGACATGTGTAGAGACTATCTGACACACTAGGCATGTGTAGAGACTATCTGACACACTAGGCATGTGTAGAGACTATCTGACACACTGGACATGTGTAGAGACTATTTGACACACTAGGCATGTGTAGAGACTATCTGACACACTGGACATATGTAGAGACTATCTGACACACTGGACATGTGTAGAGACTATCTGACACACTGGACATGTGTAGAGACTATTTGACACACTGGACATGTGTAGAGACTATCTGACACACTGGACATGTGTAGAGACTATCTGACACACTGGACATGTGTAGAGACTATCTGACACACTGGACATGTGTAGAGACTATCTGACACACTAGACATGTGTAGAGACTGACACACTGGACATGTGTAGAGACTATCTGACACACTAGACATGTGTAGAGACTATCTGACACACTAGACATGTGTAGAGACTGACACACTGGACATGTGTAGAGACTATCTGACACACTGTACATGTTTAGAGACTGACACACTGGACATGTGTAGAGACTATCTGACACACTGGACATGTGTAGAGACTATTTGACACACTAGACATGTGTAGAGACTGACACACTGGACATGTGTAGAGACTATCTGACACACTGGACATGTGTAGAGACTATTTGACACACTGGACATGTGTAGAGACTATCTGTCACAGAGAACACATTGTGCTTGTGTTGCGAATCATAGGGGACCGACCATTATCATAACACCGTCAGATCTATAAATAGATTTAGGCTGGGAGAAAAATAGTGAAACAGAAGATAACGTCCCTTGTCTCCATCTCTCTCTCTCTCTCTCTCTCTCTCTCTCTCTCTCTCTCTCTTTCTCACTATTACACTCTGTTTCTTGATTAGTTCGTGTATTGCTCTATACATCTCGCATATAATAATAGTACTCAGACGCTCTTTAAATAATACTTAGACTTAGTTCTATTCTGTCACAGTACTTTCCTTCCGTCTTGAAATCACCTCTATTTAGCCTATATGTTAATGTCACAGTTCTAACATGTTGACCAATTCTTGTCCTTGTTTTGTTGCTAGGGCATCGGTCATTATTACTTAAACTACTCTTTTCCCTTATTTATCAGCCTTTTATTTTTGTTGTTGTTGTTTCCGTTGCCAATGCATGAAGGTGTGGCTTGACCACTGGCTACTAATATTATTTTTAAGACATAGACAACTTTAATGTCAAGACTTTCTACCTACACACTCAAAAAAAAAATCGATGAAGATGACGTCACAATCGACCATTGATCGATGCATCCAAGTGTCAGATTTAAGGGTTGGGGGAGGGGAGGGGCGGAAGAAGTAATGATAACATTTGAGACCAAACAATTTGAGTACCGTCCGTTTTATTAAATATTAACTTGTGTTTCAAACTGTATGGTCATGTATGGGCCACGTTGTGTCTATACTAAATGAGAATTGTGGGACACGTTGTGTCTATACTAAATGAGAATTGTGGGCCACGTTGTGTCTATACTAAATGTGAGTTGTGTGCCACGTTGTGTCTATACTAAATGAGAATTGTGGGCCACGTTGTGTCTATACTAAATGAGAGTTGTGTGCCACGTTGTGTCTATACTAAACTCTGTTATGTTCAAACCATGATTACCTTAAAAGTCGAAAAGATTTAAAATAGAAGTAAAAATATTTAAAAGCTTTTTGCATATAATTATAGTTTCGAATGCCCGTCATGTTACTTGTGTGGTTTTATTTTTCGTACTTTCCACCTGTGAGCATGTCATCTTTATGTCATTTAGAACATTTCTCTATGAGCATGTCATCTTTATGTCATTTAGAACATTTCTCTATGAGCATGTCATCTTTATGTCATTTAGAACATTTCTCTATGAGCATGTCATCTTTATGTCATTTAGAACATTTCTCTATGAGCATGTCATCTTTATGTCATTTAGAACATTTCTCTGTGTAGTGAAAGTATCCGCTATTATTTTGAAATTATTTTCGACTAAAACTACTTAGTACATTTATCATTGAAATAAAGGGTGCCGTAACAATTTAGTACATTTACCATTCAAATACATGGTGCCGTAACAATTTAGCACATTTACCTTTCAAACCATTCAAAACCAGGGTATCCTGAAAAATGTGTATGTTACGGCCAATGTAACTATCGGCTGGGTCGGACCTGCAAAGGTTAAAGTAATTCTGTGAACAGTATCATGTGAAGGGAGACAACATCCATCACTAACTTTCCGTGTGTAAGACGCCAGTAGCGGTTTTCGTGAGTCGCAAATGAGGCAACTGCCCTGAGCCTGAGGTAGTCCGCCCTTTTTGGTGATTTTAAATTGTTGCCTAACAGTAGCAAAAACTAATCGTTTGTTATGCCCCACTCCCATGGGCGTCGCTAGGAATTTTTCCAGGGGGGGGGGGGGCAAAAATTTTCCAGGGGGGGGCAAATACCCCCCTCTTATATGACATTTTTTTAAAATGTAGGGGGGGGGCAAATGCCCACCATTGCCCCCCCCATGAATACGCCCATGCCCCCCCCCAAAATGATACCCGTCCCATGGCCGTGCTCTTTTAGGGCCCCTCTGTATTCAAACTTTTAAAAAACGTATTAAGACGCATCATGTGTGTGATGTTTTTGGGTCAGCTGCTTTGATGTCCATTGCTGCTGTGTGACGGGTGTGGGTCTTCCCTAAAGATTTTGGTCAATCATTAACTTCTATTTCTACCCAAATCGTATAATGAGTCCAGTGTTTTTTTTTCATGGGAACTCATGGGAGCTGAGTTCCCATAGCTTTTTTGGCCAGATTTGTAATAAAAAAATAATTTTTTCAAGCAGAAATGTTTTTCAGATCAAGCAGGTTATACGGTAGGCTATAACGCACGAATACATATTAAACAATTATACGAAATAAAATTTTAAACTGAATATTATAAAAATTATATAAATTTGAGAAAAAAATTAAATTTTTGAAATATTGTATATTATAGAAAATAAAAAATGTTTCGTTTAAAAATTTTATAGAAAAAAAAGTTTTTCAGCGGAAAAATATTGTTGATTAAGTAAGTTAAACGGCAGGCTAGAAGCGCGCATGAATACATATTTGATATTATAATGAGATATATTCGAACCCATAGATATTCGAACCTATTTCTATTTCTGGAGTGGCTGATTTTAGTACAAACTTTGGTAAATAATTTTTCTATGTCATTTTAAAGTCTGAAAATTTATAATAATTAAACAAGCAAAAAGCGTTGAAAAGAAAAGAATCTCACACTTTTTCCCATCTGCTGCTCCGGTAAACAAACAATTAAGACAAGAAGTTGCGAAAGATAATGTCGATATTATACAAACGATTCAAACGACAGTGTCAGAACAAACGCGTGTAGGCGATCATGGCGATGTAAACATAGACTCTGACAGTGACTTGCCAAGTTGTTGGACATTGGAGCAAAAAATAGACTTCTGTGGAAGATATGAGTGGCTGTGCGTTAGAAGAAAAAAGCTCGGCTGTACAGTCTGCCGAAAGATTGGAACACTTGGCATAGAAGCAAAAATGGGCATGAAAATATCGAAAGAATGGACTGATGGCACAGTACGGAGATGAAAAAAAGAAACAGCAGAATTCACTCCGTAAGAAAATTTTGCTTCACAAGGAATCTGCTGGACATCAAGCTGCTGTGAAGATAGTAGCAGAAGCAGAAAAGGAGAAGCTTGAAAGCGTAGTTTTAAAGTCATTGACACGTGAGAAAACAGTGACGGCTAAAATTTTTCGCACTGCATACAAAGTTGCGAAAGGAAATCAGTCATTTAATAACTATGAAATGGAAATTGATTTGCAGGAACTAAACGGAATTGACATGGGTCGCATTCTACATTCGACAAATGCATGCATTAATATTGCGAACCATATAAGCACTGAAATGAGACAGAAGTTGGTCAAAGAAGTGGTTGATTCAAAAAGTAAAATATCAGTGATGATCGATGAGTCTACCACACTGAGTCAAAAATCAACTCTTATAGTATACTTGCGAAGTTGTATAGAGGGTACTGGAATGAAAGAACCAATAAATTTATTTCTGGACTTAGTCGAACTTCAAAGTGTCAGTGCCATTACTAGACTGTCTTAAATATTACAGAATGGGTGAAGAATACTTAAAGAACTATTTAGTTTCTGTTACATGTGATGGTGCATCTGTCATGTTGGGATGCAGAAGTGGAGTAAAGAAGCTACTTACTGATAAATTTCCATGGGTGATAATCTAGCACTGTGCTAATCACAGACTTGAACTTTCAGTAGCAGATACCGTAAAGAACGTGTCAGGAATCAATAGATTTAAATCTTTTCTTGATAAGCTATACGTAATATACCATGCTTCTCCAAAAAATAGCAGAGAACTGCATTCATGTGCTGAATTACTTGAAGTAGAGTTATTGAAAATTGGACGTGTTTTAAGTACGCGGTGGGTTTCGTCAAGTTTCCGTGCAGTGTTTGCGGTGTGGAATAATTATGCAGCTCTGGTGAATCATTTTGAAGAAGCAATGACTGATCCCACAAGAAGCAACAGTGAGAAATGTACATATGAAGGTTTGAAGAAGAAAATAGCATCAACTGAATTTGTGATGGATCTTGGCCTGATGTGTGATGCTCTTCAAGAGTTATCTGAAATGAGCTTGGACCTACAGCAGCGAAACACGAATCTTTACACCGCGAATAAAAAAATAAAAAGACTCGTACAGGTGTTCGAGGAACGAAGGCAAAGTCCGGGCCCATACTACAGGAATGCAACAGCAGCTGCTGAACATCTAATGTTTAATGGAATTGTACTGCACAACAGAAACAGCAGAAACGGCCCTCCTATTGATGCAAATGTCTTTTACGAGAAACTTAGCGAATCAATTGCGAAAAGATTGCTTTCTAATGAGGATGTTGAACTAGCTCAATGGACTAGCATACTAGATCAGAGCCATTGGACAGATAACATGAACAAGCAGTTGACATTTGGTGAAACGGAAATTGAGAAATTGTGCAGCAGGCTACAACTTAACGAAAGAGAAATCATTTTTGGATTCCGTGATTATCTTACGGAAAGAACATATTCTGAAAGAATTCTTCCTCTGATACATGCTATTTATACAATTTCCATATCTTCGAGCGAGTGTGAAAGGGGATTCTCACAAATGAATTTGATAATCACCCCAACGAGAGCTTCGCTTATGACAAAAACAGTCTCGGCACTTTTATTCATCAGATTGGTCGGCCCCCCACTAACATATTTTGATCCTACAAAGTACGTAGACTCTTGGCTGCTTCGAGGCAGACATTCAGCTCTAGACTCACAAAGCAAGAAAAGAAACCGAGATGATTTGTCAGATGAAAACATGAGAAAACTCTGGAAGTTGTTTTAAAGCCTAATACGGTACCAGTATCATAATACAGTAGAATACATTTTTGCACATAAACTATATAGTCAGGTCGGTTTTTATTATAAATAAACTCTTTGAGTCTCTAATTTTCTTATAGAAACGTTTATTTCTTTATATATCCATTACAATAAAATGTGTGTTCAGTGGAAAATTCAATTATAGACTATTATAGTATTTTCTGACATAAGTTAAAAAACAGATGTGAAATGAGTTCCCAAACATTTTTCGCTAGAAAAAAAGCACTGAATGAGTCTAAAAAATTATTACAACTTCAGCTCAATATATTTACTGTATTTACTGACAAATGTGTGTACAAAAAAAAGGGGTTAGCGGAATCTAGAAAAAATCAATTTTATAAGACTTATAAAGGAAAAGAAAAACTGGTTAAAAACTAGGTAGAAAAAAAAAGATTTAAGTGAATGATTTCAATAAAATAAACCAGGGTTTTAATATTTGTCGGTAGGATAAAAATCGACTTTTTATAGGAATAAATCCATTTATTTAAAATGATTTTGCATGGGCAAAAATCTCATAGAACCGAAAAAAATGTGGGAATTCGAAGGACTTCCTTATGTGTTAATCTCAGATTCTTAGGTAATTAGGCAAGGCAGATGTTGACTCCTCCGTTGGTAACGTTATTGCACTTTCAAATTAAAAGTAAACTTGAAATATTTTTATTTTATTTTAGTTTTTTGTAGAAAAGTTGTGTTTTTGTGAGCAGTTATTTGTTTTATATCATTATTTGGAACAAATGTCATCACCCTGAAGGCTCTTGAAGCTGACAAGAAACCCACATAGATTGCGGTTTGATTTCAGCTGTAAGGATTGAATTGCAGTGTCCACAATTCTGTTGAAGCCATTTATCATGTAGTCATCTTCAGCATTTCCATGTGTGACGTTTTCCACTGATTTATCATACTGCCTTTTCCTTTGACGTTTGGCTGGAAAGATTGCAACAACCTCCATGTTTTTAGCCAATTCCTTTGCCGTAACAAGAATTTGAACAAACCCATTAACTCTCAGTTTACTTAGCCAAGTCATCAAGTTGTTGTACGAATCCATTGCGATGCTCAAATCTATTGTTTCACCTTGCAGTTCTTTACTCACAAAATTGACTTGTCATAGTAATTATGACTCGCACATGGAGTAAAAAATGCTCTGCTGTTAATATTTAAAAACCGTTTTTGAACTCCAGAATGGACGCCTTTCATGTCCGCACCATTATCATAACCTTGTCCATGAATATTTTCAACATTTAATTCAAGTTTCTCCAGCTCATTCACTAGTACATCGCCTAAGTCCTGTCCAGTAGTACTTTCCACAGGAAGAAACTTAATAAAACGTTCATGAACAACCACAGGCTCTTTCACATTAACCCTATCTGATACATACCGGATAGTTAATGGCATCTGCTTATTGTGACTGACGTATGTCAGGAGAAAAAATCCAATATCACTGGAAAATACTTTGCATTCTTGATGTCTCGAAGGTGAAATTTAAGAGCCCAATGTGGCCCGCGACTCAGAAAGGTTGCCTACCCCTGGTCTAGGCTGAATGTTCATTATCATACATTATGGCCGAGTATGCGCCACATTGTGCCTAACGGTTTTTCCACCTGTCTGTCCATGGGCGGCACCTAACTTTGCTACCAGCAAGGAAGAGCATTTTCAGTACTTTGGTATTCATGGCACGGAAATAAGGAGGCATTTTTTTAGAGTTACGCCTTTGATTGTTGGTAAAGTTTCTATCTTTGGGCATTGTTACGTAATACGATACAACACTTCTGGTAGCATTTTGAGATCCTGGAAAAGGCCCGTACAACAGTAGCGTCGTTAAAGGGGGGGGGGGGGGTCAGAGAAACTTCAGTAGCTCACATCCTACAGTGAAAATGATTGTTTTAAAGAGTCCCCTGTCAAACTCTCTAATGGTTGGGCCCTCGAGTTCATATGACCGCCCCTGCCCTGCAAATACAACAACCATCTAGAAGAATTGGATATTATGGTCAAACAGGAAGAGGGGGTGGGTGGGCTCTATACATGCGGGCCCTTGGGGTTAAGACACGACAGCAGGGGCGTCATTAGTGAAAGTAACTTAAACTTTCAATTCTTTTTCTTGGAAATAAAAATTTCGGTAGTCATATTGTTTGTAAAAGGAAAGGTGTTGTAATATATTTAACAAAAAAAAAATATTATCTCAGAAATGTTGTGAAATAAAAAAAAAGAAAGACCTGTATATTATATGAAATCAAATGAAAAGTAACGCATGTACTATATCTACAAATAAACACCGTTCTCAACAAAGTGTTTATTTCAAAATCGCCAATGAGACATAATGCGATCTAGTTACATGTAGTTCGTCACCCAAATTCCTTGGGAATCTCCGAAAATAAATATATCGGTGTACATGAAGTAAATAATCCTACTAAGACAGTTCACGTTTTCCGTTTGAAATCGTTGTTACCAAACTTTAATTGAATTAAAGAGAACATTTAAAGTTCGTTATGTAAAGCAATAATTTACCACCTGTCCAATGTACAGTGTTGTTGTTTTTCTTACAGCCTTACATTGTATTTCTCACGTAGTGTAGTTCCATTCCGGGATATTGTTAATCTTTATCACCGTGTGCATACCACTCGTATCACTGAGGTATGCTTGTCTGCATTTGTTTACTGACTTTACGCTTTGACGTCACGCGGTGCAGCCTTGACCGAGGTGGCGTTGTGACGTCAGAAAATGTGGCCCAGAATGAAGATATGATACAGGATTGAGTTTGTGTGTGTGTGTGACTGTGTATGTGTGTGTATGTGAGTGTGTGTATCCGATGAATGGAATATAAAAACTTACAAAGAACGCATAGTGCCATTTAATTACTTTCCACGAGTACCGGTACGTGTTTATTTGTACTTACAAATACAGACCTAATTACTAAAGCAGGCAACTATTTTATTATAATTATTGATATCAAAGTATATGCATATATACTTTGATATCAATATCAATAATCCAAAGAAGACTGGAAACCACACCGCTGAATTTATCATTGAAATTATAAAATTCATTAACCCAATTACTGATTTCAAAATACTAGTATAATGAAAAACTAATAATTTCAGTAAAGTTTCTTAGCAAATAGAAGAGTCTATAGCCTATAGGCTACATTAAATTAATTTTGGACGTATGTGAGCAGCATAAGCACCCGGTGCTAGCATTTTATAAAATTAAAATAACATGAGGGGTTAGACTATAGATATGAAATATCTATGTGCTATAGTCTCTGGATATGATTGTACCGTTGCCGTACAATTACTACTTTTTAAAAAATCATAATTAGCACCATTGTGTTATATCTTAAAGAGACACAAACTAATTCGATTACAAAGATCGTGTTGTGTAAAAAAACGAATATAAAACTTTAAATTAGAATGAAATTTAAGTACAAAATATGTAGGCCTACAAAATAGTAAACAGGAATAATGTTAATTGTAGATAAACACAAATGAACAAAAATATATCTGGGCTTTTCAAGATTTGAAGAAGTTGGTAATGTACAGACCTAAAGAATTATGGATTGTATATGTTTACTGTAATGTGTAGGCCAATAGAATTATGAATTGGACATGTTTATTGTAATGTGTAGGCCAACAGAATTATGGATTGTATATGTTTACTGTAATGTGTAGGCCAACAGAATTATGGATTGTATATGTTTACTGTAATGTGTAGGCCAACAGAATGATGAATTGGACATGTTTATTGTAATGTGTAGGCCAACAGAATTATGGATTGTATATGTTAACTGTAATGTGTAGGCCAACAGAATTATGGATTGTATCTGTTAACTGTAATGTGTAGGCCAACAGAATTATGGATTGTATCTGTTAACTGTAATGTGTAGGCCAACAGAATTATGGATTGTATCTGTTAACTGTAATGTGTAGGCCAACAGAATTATGGATTGTATCGGTTAACTGTAATAACAATACAAATTGACTCCGGGTAAACTATTTCATTGAAAGACTTATTGTCACACACAAACTCAGTTTACAATAACGAGCTGTACACATTCACACACAAACTCAACATTCTTTACACACACGCACACACACACACACACACACACACACACACACACACACACAACTGTACAATGGATTATTGACAAAATTATCAATGAAAAAAAATGGTAAAGAAAGAAGAGTGAAGGTTATTGTGTTATGCTATATTTTCACAATGCTAAACGAGTATAGGACAAAAACCCCCCAGCGGTCAAATCCCCCACGGACAGGGTTTTGTCCGCTGGGGGTATTGTCCGAATATCATGCTAAACAGTGATCTAGATTTGGATCAAATCTTTTCATTTGATCACCAATTAAAAACGTAATACTTGTAATTATAGTTTCAAACTCAAAACACAAATGGCCGACATCCAGAAATGAAATCATGCAATCGATTCAACAGTGTATGTTGTGTAAACATAATTATACACTGGCTGTGTTAACACGTTACACTCTGGTTGTGTTAACACATTACACACTGGCTGTGTTAAAATATTACAGACTGGCTGTGTTAAAACATTATACACTTGCTGTGTAAACATAATTATACAATGGTTGTGTTAACACGTTACACATTGGCTGTGTTAACACGTTATACACTGGCTGTGTTAACACATTACACATTGGCTGTGTTAACACGTTACACACTGGCTGTGTTAACACGTTATACACTGGTTTTATCAACACACCAGTTGACTCAGATCGAAATTAACATCAAACGAAAGCAGGAGAATGATCTGGATGGGAAAGGCGGGGGGGGGGGGGAGGGGGGGGAAGAGAGAGAGAGAGAGAGAGAAAGTTGTGAGAGTCATCAAACAGCGCCGCGACCCGGCTAGAAACTGGGTCGCCATTAGGGATCTCCATCCGGAGCTTTTGACGTCATTCATGACTCGCCCGCTGACGAATGTTTGTGGCATCACAGGCTCCAGTCATAGAAGAATTATTCCAGTCTTCCAGTCTACAAACCAATACCGGTATTGGTTTTATTTTTTTTTTGCTTCTTTAAAAGAATCCAAATATTCGTGATTCGACCTGTCGGTGTCTTTAGGGGGAATCGGTATTGAAGAATTGCTACCTTATTTCCGATATCTTGCTTTTTTTATTTGGTATTAAATATTAGAACTTATGCACATGTGTCGAAACTCCCATAAAGTCAGTGTTATGTGTCGCACAATATGAATGAGGAATGTTACATGAAATGAGGAATATGAGGCTTATAGAGATATCGAGTATGAGGCTTATAGAAATATCGAGTATGAAGCTTATAGAAATATCGAGTATGAAGCTTATAGAGATATCGAGTATGAAGCTTATAGAAATATCGAGTATGAAGCTTTTAGAGATCGTTAATATAAATAAAACAACAAACTTGGTATGTGGCCATTACTAGTAATACTGAATTTAGCTTTTAAAAAAAAATTCTACCACTGTCCCTTAAGGTAGACGCAAACATAGGACATTTTCGACCCATTATCGATATTACTTCTAAATAAAATGTGTATCAAAGGTAGACGCAAACATAGGACATTTTCGACCCATTATCGATATTACTTCTAAATAAAATGTGTATAAAAGGTAGACACAAACATAGGACATTTTCGACCCATTATTGATATTACTTCTAAATAAAATGTGTATCAAAGGTAGACACAAACATAGGACATTTTCGACCCATTATTGATATTACTTCTAAATAAAATGTGTATCAAAGGTAGACGCAAACATAGGACATTTTCAACCCATTATCGATATTACTTCTAAATAAAATGTGTATCAAAGGTAGACGCAAACATAGGACATTTTCGACCCATTATCGATATTACTTCTAAATGAAATGTGTATAAAAGGTAGACACAAACATATGACATTTTCGACCCATTATCGATATTACTTCTAAAGAAAATGTGTATAAAAGGTAGACACAAACATATGACATTTTCGACCCATTATCGATATTACTTCTAAAGAAAATGAACATTCTTAGATTTTCTTTTTCGATTTGGATCTTTGCCTATTATTTTCCATCCTGCCCAGCCAGCGTGTAGAACTTTGGATTTGAGACCGGTTTCCATATTTAAATGTAGGCCAAATATTTTGTGACGTCATTTTTTTTGTGTGTGCATAGAATTAGACCAAAGAAAGCAACGTCGCCACTACCCGTCTGGTACATGCGTCTAGAGCAGCCTGACATCCAGGCCCAAACGACTGATGACGGCAGTGTAGAAGGAGCGTCATCGTGCGTGGTTTGTGTGTCTACGTTCGTTACGTTGTACAAACCCATACATGTGTCTCCAGTTGACAAATGTGTTAAATTTAAATGGGGGAAATAACTCCGGTGTGACAAGTACAGCTATGCAGATTATTGTTTGCTGCAAGATGGAGATACAAATGTAAAAAAAAAAAGACTTCTTAAGTCTTCGCCTGGGGTGTCGTTGCGGGGGGGGGAGTTGGGGGAGGTCACTTTCGTTCCCCCTCTCCTCCTCAGGGATCCATGCTTTTTTTTTAATTAAATGAATAAATAAATCATGTTTTACAGTTCTCAAAATCGTACAATCGCAACATCTGTTTTATAACGCATGTTACATTATTGGTGTAGAAATATTGTCCCTCCCCCCCCCCAAAAAAAAAAGACCGAGAAAGTCATGGGCGTGATTTGTTAGGGGGTGGGACAGGAGGAGGGTAAAAGAAAAGTAAAGTTCCCTTAGCCCAAACGGGCCATCAGGGCAGATGAAGTGTTCCTATAACCTCGGCATATGAAGAGATTAGCACAACGCCCAGCCGCCTTTACTTCCCCCAAACTTAAGTCAGGTACCCATTTAAACCCGGGTGGACTCGTGGGACGAGTTTGTACCAAATTACACGTGGAAAAAATTCCGAGGATCGAACCAAGAAGTCTCAGATCTACAGTCAAGTATCTACACCACTCGGCCATCAGTCCCACGTAGAGGAGAGTAAATGTTTTAAAAGAAAACCGACAAAACTATCAAATAAACCCGCCAGATACTCGCCCTAATAAACCCGCCAGATACTCGCCCTAATAAACCCGCCAGATACTCGCCCCAATAAACCCGCCAGATACTCGCCCTAATAAACCCGCCAGATAATCGCCCTAATAAACCCGCCAGATACTCGCCCCAATAAACCCGCCAGATACACGCCCTGGGCCAGGGGCGGATTTAACCGCTACACCATTTTGATGTTTTCATGACGTCTTTTAGGGGCCCATTATTTTCTTCTTCGGGGCGGGGGTTGGGGCTCAACTAACCCTTTTCCGCCTCTGCCCAAGGCCTGTGCTACTGCTCCCCCATGTAAGGCGATCTCTGTGCTCTTAGCACCCCCATCACACAAAGTGAAGACCTTTGAACTGTTCATTCATTTATTTGTCCCTGAACTGGTTTATTAAATTATTTTGTTGTGGTGACCTCTAGAACAGGGTAGGCACCCTCTTTCCTTTCTTTGTCGTACCTGTACCAATTTTGTTTTATGTCTACCTTGAGTCTAGGTGTTTCACGTTATTATGGATTTTGGACATTGTTGAGTTGTGTCACTTTCTCAGAATTCTTTATAAAAAAAAAGCTTTAGTCTCTTGTAACGCGAGAAAAATTTTGACATTGGAAAAAAATATCAACAATGCAATAATATTTTTTTTAATCCTTGGAATACGCAGAAGTATAACTAGTTTTCTGACGAGATTTAATGGCGCCCGGGGGAGGATTCAGAAATGTTCTCCTATGAATGTGCCGAAAGTACTAATATGGTGAAATGGCGGCAAAAGTTGTTGTTTTTTTGCTTTCAAATTTGTATTCAAAAAATTAATAAACGCTCCCCCCCCTTCCACCCACCTCTAAGCAGATTATTAGATTCCTTGAAATACGTTGATAAACGCAGTATGACACGTGATCTGAAAGAAGGAGAGGACATCTTAAAAGAAAAATGGGCGAAAATAAATCTGGAATTAAAATAAAATAAATCTATTTATAGTCTGGTAAAGCTCAAAATAATTCAATGAATATGTGCTAACAAAAAAGGGTAATTTAATGTTGAAAATATTAATATATATTTTAATTTTTAAAAAGCGTGGTCGCCTATCTCGATTATTTGCTTCAATTTTAATTCTTTTTTTTTTCTTTTAAGACATTTTGAAGTCCATTACGTTTTGTTAATTTTGCCTAAATATAGTTTTTCACCAACTTATTATGTCATTAATTAGAAGAGATTTGAAGAGATACTGGAATACACTCTACTATATTAGTCAACAAATGTCTGTATCTAACTGTAAATAAAAATAATTTAGATCTATTTTACATATAGCATTTCGTTATTCCTAGATGGCCCAAAATATTCTCTCGATCTGGATGTAAACTATCATAGTTGGCAGCCTTGCTATGTCAGTCAACTTTTTTTGACAGTCTGGACTATAGTCTTATTTATCTATGGTCTGAATAGTCTGGACTATAGTCTTATTTATCTATGGTTTGGACAGTCAAAACAACTGTATTTCTTTGTATCTGTTGTTCATCACGTTTTGATGAGTATCAATTGAAACACATCGCAGTGTAATGGATTATTTTTGTACAAAAATAACTTCATAATATATATATATATATATATATATATATATATATATATATATATATATATATATATATATATATATTTCAATTTATTGTCGTTCTATTTCTGTTCAGCGCTAATTTATACACCATCTCCTATTACCTGTTATAGAGAGAGACAAAGAGAGGGAGATAATATTTCAGTTATGTTGCTTGACGACCATGTGAAACGTCGATAGTCTAATACAATTGTTCTCAAAGTGTTGCTCCCAACCCACGTGACGCGACTAAAAGTAAATGCTAAATAAAAAGGGAATATATGAATGAACACAATTAATGAAGCTTTTATATTTATTCTTTTTTTTTTTTGTTTTTCTTTGCCGGTGGGCTGCGGAAAAAACAACTGTTGGTCGCTAAACGTAAAAGTATGAGAACCACTGGTCTAATAAACTGTACATTTTTTTTTTAATTTATTGTATTTCTATGTTATTTTCATGTAAACATTTTTTCAGGAAGTTTTTTTCCCCACTTATTATTATTGGAAAACAATAGCTGGACAATGTTTTTTTTTCCTTTAGACTTGCATTAAGTATGAATCACTAAATATAGGTCAGTTCATATCTTACAACAGATGGTTTGTGTGTATGTATGTGTGTGTGTGGGGGGGGGGTCGTGTGGACATTGAATGCAACAAGCGACATAAACAAACAAATAGTACATTGTTATGTAGCCAGTGTTACATATACAGAGTAAACTTTTTTTTTATTATTGGGTGTGTTTGATTCGTCCCCAATAAATTTTACGTAGAATAAGTTGCGTCAAAATAGGGTCAGCGTACATCCCGCTAAACATGTTTGGGGGGGGGGGGGAATCCCTGACAGGCGAAAAAAGTTAAGCATTCTTTTTTTTTTTTGAAGCTCCTTCCCCCCCCCCCCCCCCCCTAAAGCATTCATTGGGATCCCCCTAATATATCAGGGACATTACCAGGTGTAGATGTTTATCAAATTAATGTGGAAATCCGGGGCTTTTTTTTCTTCTGGCGGAACGCACCGGAACGCCGTTCCGGTATCTTTTTTTTTCCTTAGACTTTTGTATATTAGTTTATTACTGACTGGAATGTTTGGTTTTAGTACTTTTGCAAATAGGTGTTCCGGTATCTTTTTTTTTTATAAAAAAAAAGGCACTGTGGACATCTATCTGTCTGCCAGTATTTTGTAAGTATATCATTTTGTCTGTGTGACTATCTTATGTTTAAACCCTTATTAACTGTTTTCCTTGACAAAAATTACCTGTGGCGGTTGGTTTAACTTATTTTAAAAAATCTGTGTTTATCTTGGCAACAGATAAAAGTAAAGACATGAATGGTTCAGTAATACAGACCATATGTTACTTGTAACTATAAACAGATGTGATTCATTTATTGCAGAGGTACTCTCCATATAGTCAGAATATACTCTTCTTTAGTCGGCATACGTATGATGTTCGGATTTCGAAAAAAAATACGACTTATCTTGAATGTAGTGGCGTAACTAGGGAAGGGAAGGCAGTCCGCCCCGGGGTCACTAAAATTATAAGATATTTTATTGGGATATTTTATTGGGGTATTTTATTCGGATATTTTATCATAGACTGACGTAGATTTTAGATTAAAATGGTTTCTTAGTGATCATGAAATATACAGATGGTGGACTTAGCTATACAAATGGCGGACTTAGCTATACAAATGGCGGACTTAGCTATACAAATGGTGGACTTAGCTATACAAATGGCGGACTTAGCTATACAAATGGCGGACTTAGCTATGCAAATGGCGGACTTAGCTATACAAATGGTGGACTTAGCTATACAAATGGTGGACTTAGCTATACAAATGGTGCACTTAGCTATACAAATGGTGGACTTAGCTATACAAATGGTGGACTTAGCAATACAAATGGTGGACTTAGCTATACAAATGGTGCACTTAGCTATACAAATGGCGGACTTAGCTATACAAATGGTGGACTTAGCTATACAAATGGCGGACTTAGCTATACAAATGGTGGACTTAGCTATACAAATGGTGGACTTAGCTATACAAATGGCGGACTTAGCTATACAAATGGTGGACTTAGCTATACAAATGGTGGACTTAGCAATACAAATGGTGGACTTAGCTATACAAAAGGTGCACTTAGCTATACAAATGGCGGACTTAGCTATACAAATGGCGGACTTAGTTATACAAATGGCGGACTTAACTATACAAATGGCGGACTTAGCTAATCTAAAGCCATTTGGCCATTGACTTAACGTTCAATACACCAAGGCTTTGGTTCGATAGCTTTTAGTACAACCCAAGCCTCTATCGATACACACTATTAAACACGGAGGGATATATTTATTGGATGAGGCAAGTTCTAAAAGCCCGGGGGCAATGGGAAATAGCCCTCACATATACTATTCAATTGTTTTGACTTTAAAATAAACAAATGACTTTTTTTTTTAAATTACATCTTAACATTAACAATTTTAAAAAAAAATGTCCAATCAGCTTTTACGGTAGGAAATGAGCAGTCCACGGGCAGGAGATGAAATTTCTACTCGTCGGTCGATGCTGGGCGATCGATGGACGAAGAGGGTAGACGTCATCTGGCCCGGATGGGCAATCTCGCTTTTTATTCTGCGCACGTTATTTTTGGTCATCAGTTCAAGTTGAGTGGCTAAAATTGGCAACGCTTTTACGACAGACGGCTGTGGAGTACGTGGATCTGTTTATGGAAGTGACGTCAGAACTTTGCTTGCCATTGATCTGTGGTTCCCGTTTTACGTCATACGATGCGCCCACAAGCGTCAAGTGCGTGTTTGTGTCATTCGGGGTTGTGGGGCAGCTGTGGGATGAAGGATGTTTACGGTTTTTTTTTGTTTTGTTTTTTTGTTACAAGCAGAAATAGCTCCTTGCTATAAATAAACAATTGTTTTCAAAATTAGAATGATAACAATTAATTAGGACTAAGACTGACGTAGTAAAATAAAATAAAGCAGTGGGCCTACTTTTAAACATATTTTATGAAATCAAGAGAATGGCTGTAAAAAATAATTATTTCAAAATAAACGGAACTATTTGAGAAAATGTTTAGGTGAAACGTCATTAGAGAAAGTGGCACAGACTAAATAAATATTATTTGCTTTAAAATATTTTTGTTTTCTTTGGCAAAAAACTGTTAAGGCTACATGGTAAACTATACAACAGAATATTTATTAATAATTTCTTAGTTGCCGTGTACATAGTTTTATGATCAATATATTCTATATAAGAGGACGTGGCATGTAGCACGCCGCCAAGGTTGGCTTGTCGTATGTAGCACGCAACCAGGGTTGTCTTGTCGCATGTAGCACGCCACCAGGGTTGGCTTGTCGCATGTAGCACGCCACCAGGGTTGTCTTGTCGCATGTAGCACGCCACCAGGGTTGTCTTGTCGCATGTAGCACGCCACCAGGGTTGTCTTGTCGCATGTAGCACGCCACCAGGGTTGTCTTGTCGTATGTAGCACGCCACCAGGGTTGTCTTGTCGCATGTAGCACGCCACCAGGGTTGTCTTGTCGCATGTAGCACGCCACCAGGGTTGTCTTATCGCATGTATTACGCCACCAGGGTTGTCTTGTCGCATGTAGCACGCCACCAGGGTTGGCTTGTCGAATGTAGCTCGCCACCAGGGTTGGCTTGTCGTATGTAGCACGCCGCCAGGGTTGGCTTGTCGCATGTAGCACGCCACCAGGGTTGGCTTGTCGTATGTAGCACGCCGCCATGTTTGTCTTGTCGCATGTAGCACGCCACCAGGGTTGTCTTGTCGCATGTAGCACCCCACCAGGGTTGTCTTGTCGCATGTAGCACGCCGCCAGGGTTGTCTTGTCGCATGTAGCACGCCACCAGGGTTGGCTCCAGAAAGCATGGGGCCCGACTTGAAACATATTGTTTTTTTACTTAGGGGATCTCTACTGCACCGAAACATATTCCACTCTAGCTCGTGGTCCCCTTAGGCGCTGGGCCCGATAGATACCAATGGGCCTATGGTCCACTCTGCACTGGACCTGATAGATACCAATGGGCCTATGGTCCACTCTGCACTGGACCCGATAGATACCAATGGGCCTATGGTCCACTCTGCACTGGACCCGATAGATACCGATGGGCCTATGGTCCACTCTGCACTGGACCCGATAGATACCAATGGGCCTATGGTCCACTCTGCACTGGACCCGATAGATACCAATGGGCCTATGGTCCACTCTGCACTGGACCCGATAGATACCAATGGGCCTATGGTCCACTCTGTACTGGACCCGATAGATACCAATGGACCTATGGTCCACTCTGCACTGGACCCGATAGATACCAATGGGCCTATGGTCCACTCTGCACTGGACCCGATAGATACCAATGGACCTATGGTCCACTCTGTACTGGACCCGATAGATACCAATGGGCCTAAGGTTCACTGTGCACGCCAAGGCGCCCTTGTCATAGCATTGTTATTTTCAACAAGGTAATTTAAAATGAAATGTAAATTTGCCATTGTTAGAATTATTGTGGTGAATGAGACGCATACCCGTTATGTTTAAGTCCCGATTTACTGACCTATTTTTTCAACTCGCCTTGAGTCACACCTGGTCTGGTCGTGGCGCACATGGCGCCCTTATTACCGAAACCCCCTGTTCCGGATCAATGAACGATGCAGCTTTGATAATTATTGAATTAAGTGGTCTTACATCAATGGCCGCATCCATTCGTAGGGGGAGAGTGGGGGTGAGGACTTTTTTTGTCTTTGAATAATGTTGTTAATGAGTTATCGTCCCTGCTAGATGTGACTGCAGCTGAAGTCATTATTTTTTTATTACAGCACTGACCCTAAAAACACTGTTATATTGAATGTATTGATTTACATAATGTTTCTATTAGAGTTTTTTAAAAGTAAGAGTCTCTACATATTTATTTTAGTTGTCATAGGCGATACTACTTTGTTTAATTTGGAAAACGCTGACTGCAGAAAATGTCATAAGATAAACTTTGAAATCTTCCGTTTGCATGCAACTATGACGTCAAATTCTCTAACTTGTCTCAGGCAGAAAAACACAACAGAAAATAGGTCAAAGTATGACAGCATGTGAGATATCAAGACGAATACACATAAAAACATTGTACACATAAACTAGCAATGCCAGATTTTAACTCGGCTATCTTGGCAAATTTCTTGCAAAGACAATGTTTCAATATTTTTTTATAGATGAATTATATCTCATCCCCAGTTTCGAATGGGGGTGGGGCGCTAAAAAGGTACATGTATTGTGCCCCGGGCGCGAGTTAAGCTCGCTACGCCACTGTACAAAATCTAACCTTATACCCACAAAATCTAACCTTATACCCACAAAATTTGATGTTTACCTGAAAAACCCCACTTTATACTCAAAAAAACTAGATTTATACCCACACAAAATAAATTAGTGCCCACAATACCCAACTTAACACCGACAATACATGTTTGTAATTAATGTATGACCAAGCTATATTATGCGATTAAAATGTTCTTGTGATTGTTGACAACTGTTTGTGTCCGTTAGAGTAGATGAGAGCTAACATAGAAAGACACACATCTTAGAAAGACTGACATTTTTGACTAGTGTTTATACCATCATTGACGAAACCTTCATTAGTTTTTAAATTTTTTAGATAAGTATGCTTGGGGAGGGGGGGAGGAGGCTGTCTGGCATAAGTAGTTCCCCGTGCAATATGATCAAGCAGTGCCGAACCCAGTGATTGGGGGGGGGGGCGGGGGTTTGACTTCTTTGGGTCCCCTTGATTTTGACATTCGACACCATGACATGTGATATGAAAAGTTCCCATTGCTCTAACGGGCCACCGGGGCAGATGAAGTGTAGAATTCATCTGTTTCTATAAACTCGGCATATGAAGGAATTGTGTGGTTAGCACAACGCCCAGCGACCTTTACTTCCCCAAGTCAGGTACCCATTTAAAGCTGGGTGGACTTGTGGGACGACTTTGCACCAAATTGGAAAAATTCCGAGGATCGAACCCATGACTCTCAGGTCGACAGTCGAGTATCTACACCACTCGGCCATCCGTCCAACTACATGTGATATGTACTTAATATATAATGAAAAACAATACCCACCACCATCGGTACGCCTCTGGCTATAAGCCTGTAGTAACGGTTCTAGATCCACATTCGCCCCAGGCTAAGGCCGCATCTTGTACCAGTACCAGAAGTGCATAGGGGGGATGGGGGGGGGGAAGGAGTTCGGTCAGAACAGTATCTGTACTATTCAAACTAAAATGTGTAATTGCTTTCATACGGCCATACGGGATGTTGATTAGTCGTCACAATGTTCTCAAGAACTGTTGGTGGACGGAAATTTAGTGAGCAGTGGACGTGCATACAGCCCGGAAGGAATAGTGCGTGATGCACTGGGGTTCTTTTCATAACGAGTTTGGTACACGTGCCAGCCATGCCACTATATTTCTTACACTACTTGTCTGGACCAAGGTCAATGGGAAACATCATTCATAGACCGACTAAACTATCTCAAAGAATCAGCTTTGCCCAGAAACGAGTGACGCTGTGGGGATCTGTGAGTTACACTTAGCTGGAAGTTCAGCGGATTAGGCGATTAGTCTGGTTTGACTGTACGAAGTCTGGTTTGACTGTACGGATAAATCTGACACTTTTATCTCTGTGTGTGTTATGACAACTGGACTTTGGTGCAGAAATGTATTTACTTATCTTTCTACCCCTGGCTTCGAATCAATATTGATTTATGGTCGGGTGCACCATTAAGTGCAACAAAGTAAAACATTACTTTAAAAAAAAAAATAAAATTTCCATAAATAGCTGGATTCAACAAATCGTTGATTCATATTATTGGCTCATAATTTAATTCATGTTTTAAGTAATGATTGTTAGTTAAGTTATGCTTTCTATCAAAATTTATTTTCTTAATTCGCTCTTACATCATGATGTATTTACTACATTTGTTTAACACGCTAAATAAACATTGATGACAATAATTATATATAGGCCTGATCAACCTTTTTTAAGCAACATATGTTCAAATGCTGTACAGACTGTAAAAAAAAATTAATGTAATATAAAAATGCTACCATTAAATAGACTTATACACCGGTAGGAACATTTTTTTTTTTCACTAAGATAAAAAAGATAGCAGATAACTTTTAGTCTTACGCACAAAATTCTACAATGTCTCAATAACTCAAAATTATAACAATATATTCTACAATGTCTCAATAACTCAAAACTATAATAATATATTCTACAAAGTCTCATTAACCCAAAACTATAACAATATATTCTACAATGTCTCAATAACCCAAAACTATAACAATATATTCTACAATGTCTCATTAACCCAAAACTATAATAATATATTCTACTGAGGCGCCAGTATTTTATTTAGTATAGAGCAATAGAAGTTACAAGTGTATTATTCCTGCATAATTGTTTTGTTCCTGCCTTCTCACACAAGTTAAATTATGGTGATTAAAAAATAAAGTGAAATTTAATTTTAATCAGATATAACACATAATTAGTTTTGTAAAAATGTCTGTTTATTGATACTTTCTATGTTTATGTATACAGTACATACAGATGAATGATTCAAAGATCCAAACTTCTAAATTAGATCACAAACAAAACTTGTTACTAACAATAATCATTTAATGCTCTACAATGGTAAATAATTATTTATTTATTTATTTTTTGCATTTTTAAAAACTGAAACTGTTACATTTTTACAATAATCCACAAAGTATACATAATCATTTGAAAGTTTAAAAAGTTCCCTTTATTTGTCAACCATCAAAACTGATTCTATACAGCTGCTATGAATACTAAGTGAAAATTGACCATAGGGGAGAAGAGGGTGTCTGCCTTATCTATGAGATACTTTCACTGAAAGTTTCAGAATAATCTATCGATCTCATTCTCTATAATTGAAATATCTACCAAAACATAAAAAAACAAAATAATTATCTACATAAAGGGATATATGTTGCATAAATATTAAATTTAATAAAAGTTTTGTTTTTTCCATTTTCAAGGAAATAAAATAGATCTGCAGCAGTGACTTGCTGTTATAACATGCTGATTAGTCATTTGACTGAACAAAAATTAGGTAAGATATATATAAATACCTTTACCTACTTAAGAAATAAATTGATCAAAAATTAGAGCAAAGTTACTGGTATATTGATTTTCAATTTCTCGATATACAAGTATAAAATATGTATGTGTATATTATTAAATTTCAATGAATCGCTGATTTACAATATTTTAAATCCACAAGGGAATTTTGTTTAAAAATTGAATGTTAAAATTAATGTTAAAATGAATGTTAAAATGCTGTAATAATGGTCTATGGCTAATGTTAATAACATTCTTTGGTCATATGTCAACTCATTTTAGCCACCATTATTTATTTTTTTTTTTAAATGTATAATTTATAACAAATACATACTGGTACTAAAAATGTAGTTACCATTATCAGCTATCTCTCTTATGTTTTGGTGATTAATACTTGCAGATCATGAAAAAATATATATTCTGATATATACAAGAAATTAGTTTTTTTTAACACTGGTTGTGTATGTAAAATATTCATCATCAACTATATAAAAAAAATCTAATATATACAATGTATCAATAACATATATGTGATTAATAAGTTTCCATGATAAACATAATAATAAATAGGAATCTTCAAATTATCACATGAAACCAATACTTTAATGCTTTAATACAGAGTTTTCATGACAATTTATAGCTCTAAACAAATCTTTTATTTTAATAACTTTAAGGTTTATGATACATCTGACTAGCATCTCATTATTAAAGCAGACATTGTAGTTTTAAATTATTAAAAAAAAATATTGATATTTTTATTGATTTTACAATTTTGTATTGCAGGAACCAGTTAAATCAGGTATCATATGAAGATGTTCTCAAAGCCACCTGTACACTTCATGGATTCCCACACACCAGTGCACCACCAAAAGTTCTGGGTACCTTTCTGAGCTTTCCCAAACATGGAAGTTTTCAACAATAAAAAAGTTGATACTTTGCCTGTAATTTTTTTTTCTGTGGACTACTCAGTATTTGTGTTGTTCCTCCCAATTATTTCACAAGTTTCCCCGCATATAATCTTTAACTACTTTATATAATTTAGAAATTCTTTCAAGTGTGCTCATAAAGACAAATTATCTCTCTTAAAATATCATTACATTATAAACAAGTGAGGAATCTTGATTTCACTGTCAGTGTCAGTTATTCAAATAAATACACATTTATTACTCTTCCTTTGTTATTCAAAATGCTTAACTGTCGCTATACAATTTTGAATTCAAGCATGTTTTAGTTTCTTTAAATAATTGACTGAAATTTTTTTTTTTAGAAAATGAATGTTTTAAAGTGAAAGAAATCATGCTAAAACTGTGTCACAAAAATCACATTACTGAACTTAAGGAAAAACGTACTAAATGATTTTTAAAAAAAAACCTGAGAGACCAAAAACTAACAACAGAGCCAGTTAAATACCATCACTATGGTTGTTATTAATTGATTATGTATCTGTTTCCATGTATTGGGTGTATATATGATATATATATATATAACGTTACAAGGATATCCTTGCACCTATGAAAAAAAATATTAATCTTAAGTGATGCATTGATCTAAATTATTAGCACAATTCATGTACATTTTTTGAATTAGTGAAATTTAAAACAAAATCATATGATATTATTCTCTTCCATGCAGAACTATCATTAACAACTAGATAAAACATTTAAAGAATGCATCCTTTTATTTGTTATCAAAGCCAAACAATGAGGGTCCTTTATATTTTAATGTATCACACCAATAGCTTCTTGGTTGTGGAATTTCCAGCAGCCACCTAATGTTCAATTTTGAGAATGGCAACTCTTGATAGTAATGACAACTATGATCACTTTCATACGGTGGAGCTAAAATGTCCAGAAATGCTGCTACTTTAGTTTCAGGGTGAATCTCGTGTATGTTTCCTTCTATAGGCATCAAAACACAACAGTCATCATTTTCTGTCAAAATTATGTCATTATTTCTTTTAACAGTTTTTACACTTTTACACAAGGATCTAGGCAGTGCCAGTGGTTGATTGATATTTTCTTCTGGTAATGGTAATTTATTCATTTCTGTATAAGAAATTATTTTTACAGCCCCACAAATTACTTTTAAGAGCCCGTGCATTTTAGGGTGGTCATGAAGAGGTATAAAGCCACCAGATTTTAAAACAAATATTGACATAGCGAAATTATTTTCCTGATGCAAGTGTATGTATGTCACTGGGGCAATTTCTTGTTGCTCTTGACGTCTGTAGTTATCTCTTTCGTCGATGTCTTTTATGTCAAAATTTACATCTTCCATTTTTATGTCATTTATGGCTCTTATAATAGGTGTAATATGTTCCACTGTGATTTTATCTGGTGAAACCATTCCGAATATTTTTGCTGAAATACTTGATAGCTTTTGTATGGGTGACGCCATTTTGTTTGTATACTACGAAGTGAAATTACAAAAAGACAACGTCGAAAATATGTAACAGAACAAACATAGTTGTACACACAAGGCTTATTCCCATAACAAAATAATAATATGATAGATAGCCAAAGATTTAATTATATCAGATTTAGTAGATATGATCACATTTTTACATAGTATATTTTATGAATATATTTATCATACCTTTTTAGACATCATTGAAGTATTTGACTTGAGATTTATTTTACGAAACGAAATTTCCATTACTAAATCTAAACAACTTCTGTCATCTAGTCTGATGATTTGTCATTACACTCATTAGTAAACTTGTTGACATGTAAAATCTGGAGTAGAGGTTATTGAATATTATACGCCGCTTATGTGGTCTAAGAATGAGTTGGTGAGTAATTTCCAATTTAATTATTTTAAGCCAAAATTCTTACTTTCGGTCCGTTTGATTGTCATGACTTAGCCTGACTTGGGCTTAGCCAGGTTATGCCTAGTATAGACTATAGAACTATAGTGGTTATATTGCAAATTAACGCATACTGAATTGACACAATTTAATACATTTATTTGTATTCACACATGTTTGTCATTATATTCTATTATAACATTGGCATAATAAACAAGTCAGTTTAATTTGACAAATTATTTGTGTTTATGAATTGAAAGAGTCATCATGACATTAATTGTAACAGATCTATTTAAGCCTTAAACCTTTAACTTGCCTTTAAGTTTAAGCTTTAGCATATGATGGCATATCTATTTGATTAATTATTCAGACCAATTTATTGACATATATCAATCAAGTCAAGTGATAATAGTTTGTTCTTTTTAATCAACAACAACGCCAAACATTAGTTTTTCCCTGAATGTAGGTTCCGAATTCCAGTGGCAAAGTGAGGTGGAGCAATGGGGCATCATGTTCCGGGCACTACTCACAAAGGGGCGCCAAATGGTATATTTTACATATAATATTATATGGTTTTCTGGGGGGGGGGGCTAAAAAGGTATTGTGTTAAGCTCACTATGCCACTGCCGAACTCATGACACGTCAACCCAAAAAATTTACATCAAGTTCCATCGTTTCCAGCCCATGGCCCAGCATAGCACTTGTCAATCAAACTAGTAGCGCGTCTGCAGATGTTCACTAATTGTATCATTCAGGGTCAGAAAATATAATTAAGAATTGACAGTCCTATTGTTTCTAGGTCATATAGCTGTTATTATTTTATGTAAACGTTACAGTTCCTGCGTTCAGATATTTTTCATGGTTTTTTTTTAAAATCTTTTCTGATCTATTTCTGTTTATAGAATTGGGTTATTTACCGATTTTTATTTTTATTTTTTTTCCCTCAACTCTGAAATAACAGCATTTGGGTAAAAATTAACACATTTAGGTGTTGGCTTTACAAAATTTATTCACATAATTCTTTTTACAAACTTATCACCTGCAGCTAATCAGCAGCCCTATTTATTATGTTTAACTTTAACTAAATTTTTAAAAATTCAGCAATGTTTATGATATTTTTTAAAGATTGCTTTTATTTTAGAAAGTTTTCATTCTGGTAAAAATGACTTTGAAAGTCTATAGATTTAAAAAAGAATTTTTTTACACGCTTCTCTTTATATAAACATCTATTTTATACCTCTGAACAAACCAGAAGTTAAGATGTAAACTTGAACAATGAAATTGTCTATATGAGGGACCAAAAAAGGCAAGTGGGGCCCTATATGAAATTTTTCATATGTATGAGGGCATATTATACATTTATAGTCAACTCTTAACTATTCCTTTTGCGATTATTCAGCCTCCACACTCTCTGACCTTGTTAACAATATATATCCATTATAAAATGAATAATAATAGTTTGTGCAGTAACAAAAAAAAAAAGAAACTATTATACAGAATTTTAGTAATAAAAATGACATTTTTATTTGTAGACCTTTAAATAAGACCGTTAATTATCATCTCTAGAGCTACCGCCTAATCATTAATTACTATTTATAGAGCTACTGCCTATCCTGGCTTGACAATATCAGGAACGCAGTTGTTACTAAACCAGCAAACTGGGATAATTTTTTTTTTTTTTCGCCGACCAGCAATACATGTGCGCATGCGCGACTAGACGGACTATGTACTGTTTTTTTTTCAGGATCCGGCTATAGACATTGCGCATGCGCGACTAAACGGATTCCGTTTTTTTTTTATTCGGGATCCGGCTATAGATATTGCGCCTAACCCTATTCCTAACCCTAACCCTAGCCCCAAAAACAAAAAATATGCAATAATATGCAGTCCAAGTCCGTCAAGTCGCGCATGCGCACATCTATTGCTGGTCAGCGGAAAAAAAAATTATTATTCCAGTTTGCTGGTCGAGTAACATTTGCGTATCAAGGAACGTGAATGTGCAACATTAAGCCGTAAAGTCTTCTGTGAATTTCTGATAGAATAAGTAGACTGGCACATATATATATAGGGTTTTCTCAATTTGCATTTTTAAAGTTATTCTCCAGCTCTAATGGGCTAAGTTGGCTTACACTGGCATCTGACAGTGATTTTTTTTAGCTCAGAAATCGTTAGGCACTTCCATAAGTCAATCTTCTCCGAAATGCTTATTGCTACATTGAAGCAAACTGTTAGTCTACCAGCAGCGCCATCAAGATAACTTAGAATTTAATAAAAATGAATCTTTAAATTTCCTTCTCTCTGTCATGGGACTTCCTTTAACGATTTGTCATACCATTTTTCTATACTGTTTAATTTCTCTGGGTAAAATGGAAACAACATGCTTAGTTCCACTCCACTAAAGTTTCCTATCAAACACAATTCATACTGTTTCATTTGTTATTTAGTTTTATGATTACATGTCTTGGTTAACAAAGCAGTTCCTATGTTTTTTTTTGGCCATAGGCAAAAGTGCATTTGGGTGTGCTAGGCATTTTGGGGCACAAGGCGTATGTACATAAGGGGGCCTATGTAAATTTTGGTCTGCTAATAAACTTTTGGTTTGGGCTCCTATGACTTCCCTTCTTTAAAGTCATTTTAGCGTAGATCCTAAATTTATTTTATTTGTATTTAACTGCTAGTTGTTACCAAATGTGGCTTACTTTCTTTTTAAATCTTTTTTTTTTCATTTTATTTTTCATCAGGAATCCATTCAGTAGATCTTCTACATCTTCATTTAAAAAGCCAGTTATATCAAAGCCTGTAAGCATTAATCATGTTTAAAAATATATTATGAAAATTTACAAAAATATATTTTGTCCTTAATTTATTTAACAATAAAGGTATGCTAGTTGATAGTATTTAGTTTATATATTGTGCATGAGTTTTAAATTTGTTTTTTTTTTTTTTTACATTTTTGATCTACATTTTTTTAAAATAGTTGTTCTTCAAAGATCAAAATACAATTCTTTTTTCATTCCTATATAGGATGTAGTACTCCTATTGTATTTACAAACTACAAGTCTTTTCACCTGTCCTCATTTTTTTTTTTTTACTCATCAGAATTCATTTTATAACCAATTTTCAATGCTTATTATCTTCTGCTCCCAACCACGCGTCGAGTTGGTTGTTGGATAATTCTTGCATTCCTGAACTTCTTGTCCTATTGAATGATTACTTTTCTTTCACGACAAAAATATCTTTGCAAAAAAAAATGTTCAATAGTATTGTCATTGTTCACATGTACAAAGAAAACATTTCTTTTATTAGCACTTTGACATTAATCTCCTGTATTAATGTCATCTTTAATATTTAACAGCCCTACAACCATAAAGCAAGTAAATTGTACATTCTAACATTACTGAGATTTAAAAAAAAAAATGACAGGTTTGACATTGCTTGGTTTTTTATACAAGCTACTGCTTGTTTGTTTTTTTTCCTTAGAAGTAAATTAAGAATAGACATAAATATTTTTACAGATCTTGTGAAAAGACTTAAAAAAAAAAAAAACCTTTTTTTTTTCTAGGCTCAGCGAGAATTTGAAAAGGAACTTAAAAGACTTGATGAGTATGTGATTAGAGTGCCAACTTATTACTTTTAACTGTGATTAGAGTGCCAACTTATTATTTTTAACTGTGATTAGAGTGCCAACTTATTATTTTTAACTGTGATTAGAGTGCAAACTTATTATTTTTAACGTTTGTATGTTACATGTTTTACTAGTGCCATTAGAAAAAAATTTGTTCTGATAAAGTTACTTTACTTTACTTTATTGATAATGTCTTTTCTGATTACTAGATTGGAAGAGCTAACAAGAAGACTTTACAAAGATGTGAAAAAACTAACTGAAGCCAATAATGGTAAAATATACTCGTTTATTTATTTTACTTGTTTCATTTTTTGGTTCTGTGTGAATGTAGAGTACATCAAAACTATATTCGACCTCTTTCATTTCAGTCATATTAATAAGCTAATTAGGGATACAAAAATTATGAAATTAATACAATGGTTAATGAAGATTTAACCACACATTAATGCTACAAAATGACATCAATAATAGTCTTCTTATGAAATGATAAAGAAAGTCACTTTAAAATAAATTAAATAACTAAGAGCTTCACTCATAAAGTGCATCATCTTTCCTTCTGAAATCTCCAGACATTCTATCTAATTGATGCTTATAATTGCACTTTCATTCATACTTCCTTCAGACAATCCATTTATGTGATCCTTTTATTAGCATTCCTATTCATAACTGTCACAGATGCTGCTCTGTGGCAGTTATGTTATTTTGTTAATTGTATTCATAATTTTGGCGACTTATTGCATCTTTTGAACCTTTTTTTTAGTGAAAAATTGTGGGAGTGCAGGGTAGAGAAACAGTACACATGCATTCCCACTACACTATAGTACTGGGTACACTCTTTCTTTATAAAGTATTAAATAAAAATAATTTCTTAATCAAACAATAAGTAAGAATGTATCAGATTTATTACTTTTTTAATCTAGCGGAATTATAAAGTTTATTAGTAATGCTCATAAAATGTATTTTTTCATTTCTTTGAAAAGTTTTAGCGAAGTCTGAGCGTAAACTTTCACAAGAGTTACTTTCCACACAGCTCTGCCAGTCAGAAGATACGTTAAGAAATTTAATTGATGAATGGGATGCTGCTATGGTTAAAATGGATATGCATATGACAGACCGAGTAAGTAAACATATTTTTATTTGATATTAACTTGACTTGTTTGTGTCAACATAGCAGTTTTGCACCACTTAAAACTGAATTTTCTTTATAATGTTAGCTTAAGTTAGGATTTTCAGTACATTAAAAAATCTCATTTTATAATTAATATTACTTTAATTATTTTTTTCTATATAATGTGCTCATGTTTTAAGTTTTTTTTTAAATGATTGATTTTGATTTAATAGACTTTTATTTTATACCCCCTTTTTTTTTTTATTCATTACATCTAGCTAAAGTTTGACAAAAATATTTTCCATGTTGTAAGAGGCCATCTGTTTTTCTTTTATCCTACAGTTTTTGTTCTTAATAAAATTATGATGTATTATGCATTTTCTAAAAATAAATTATTGAACTATTTTATAAATGAGACGTGATTGTATTTTGTCTCCAGAATGTTTATTTGCACAGGACAGTCCTAGAACCTCTAAAAAAGTAAGTCGTTGAACTAAAAAAAATGGTGTGCATCATAAAATATAAATTATACAGAGTGTGCATTGTCCATTTTCAATTTTTTTTTTTCTTTTATGTATGATATCTAAGTGCTACACTCTTGTCTTTTTAATGGTGGCTACTTAATAATTTTGGTGAGGCAAAAATATTAACAATCAAATCACTTGTATTAATTTACTGTATTCCTTTTTTTTTTTTTTGACCTTCCTTACTTTTTTTTTTCCTTTGAAAATAAAAATGTATCCAAAACCAGAATGAAAAGTTGAATTCTTTACTTGCAAGAACAAAAGAGTGCTAATAAATGTGTGCAATATTGTTGAAGTGCATCAACACTGAAGAAAAATTTTGATAGGTAGAAATAACTAATATCAAAACAATTTTTTTTGTTGTTAAGTTTCTGTGACAAAGCTTATACAGACCATCAGGTCAATTTCTGTAGCCACAGCGATTCTATGGAATTGTGTGGCTAGTACAAGGCCCTGCTGCCTTTACTTTGCCTGACAAATGTTGGCTGTCCAATTTATAAGGCTAGGTGGACCTTAAAACACTGTTGTGACCTGGCTCTCACCATGGCTCAAACTCGGAACGTTCCAGTTAGCAGTTATGTGCTCTACCTACACTGTCACCTCTTCCCTTTAAAAGAAAAATAGCTAATGAGTATTTCAAATATAAATAAGTCTCAACTAATTTCATTCAGATTTGTTGTTTCACTGATTTCAGATTTGTTAGCATATTTCCCTATGCACAAGTAGCTGTAAAGAAACGTGAACAAAGTTTGCAAGTATGTCATTTAAATACAAAGAATATTCTAATGAGACCTTTGTAAATATTGTATTTAACTTAACATGAATCTATATGTCTTCTTATATATGTTAGAATGTATTCCCTTCCTCAGGAATATCAGAAGTGTCAGGATAAAATGAGTAAATATCAAGAGAGAGAAAGAACAGGACCAAATGTTGTCAAAGTTGATACGGTGAGAATTTTCTCTTGTTTTATTCCTTTTTTTTAATGTTGGTTTTTATGGATTTTTCCTTCAACCTTGTAACTCAATTTTCAACCTGCTATAGTTTGCTTAAAATTCTGAAAATTTAAGATATCATTATCTTGATGTTTAAAAGAATGATCATATTGTCAGGTAAATTAAATTAACATCTTGTAGACTTCTGAAGCTAATTACTTTTTTTAATAATGTTTCTCAACTTTTTTTTCAACATAGAATATAAAGTATACATTCCGCTAAACATATACACAAGTAGAAAGTAATTTGATGTGGTCAAGTATTCATTGGGAGTTTGTTATGGTGATTCCCACGGGGATGACCTTACTTGAAAGTCTAGTTGAGAATAGCAATTTCTCTAGAAAGTATACAATAAAAGATCAGCTGTCTGCAACAGGGGGGGTCAGTATGAATATTTTGGGGGTCTGTAGAAAGATTGAGACATCTTTAGCCAGTTTTTTTATTTTATTCGAAATTTTAAAAAATAGTTAAATTTAAAATAATGATTTTCATGTTCGCTTGCATACACATGTATTTTATTTACTATGAACTGTGATTGAGACTTGTATACACATGAATCACTGCAGGCCTGACATGAATTTATGAAATAAACACCTTTTGATTAAATAAATGAATGAGAATATCCAAGATGTAACTTAATGTAACATGCACATGTTTATCTGGCAAGAAAGCTGGCATTGTGTAGATTAGCTTTATTTGTTTGCACTTGCTGTGGACAAGGCTATGAATCAATTCTTACATGCTGATATTTAAGTACACAGGTGTATATTCTTTTTTTTTCCTTAGTGCTTTTAAATTGTTTCTCTAAAACTTGAAGTAAAGAAATTCTTGAATAAAGAAGGATTATTTGGCAATATTACTATCAATTACCATTTTTATTCAAGTCAACTTGTGGTTATCAGTAGTCATTCCCATCTTCATTGTTTAATAAGGGCTAAATGTGTCAGGAAAAGAACTAATTAATCATGGCCATTGTCTGGTGGAACAACTATTTCTGAGTTTTATGGAGCTCTTTTTTGAAACACACAAGAAAAGTGAACAGCAAAGATTACAACAATAAAGATGTTTCAAAAGAATATATTATTGTGTCAGATGGATGAATAAATAGTGCAGTGAATTAATGAGAGAGTAGACAGGTACTACTGACCAGCAACACTTTGTCTCACCAAAACTTTTTGTCATTATTATTAATATGAAGATGATTTAAAAATTGACGACAACAATTTAAGCTTGAAGGATAAAGAAAGTTTTATTGATATATCATCAGGCGAGCAAAAGAGTTCATTTCCTATCTACCTTGTCAAGAACTTAATTTTTAGTTAGCCAGAAGAAAAGAATACCCTAGGCAGAGTGAAAAACCCTTGAAAATTTTGATTGTTTTTAAAAACATTTTTTTTTTTGGAAAAAAAAGAACGTTTAGCCTGTCACAGCAAATGAAACATCGTAAATGCTTGAAATAGAAACATGTCTTTGTCTTCCCAAAAACTTATTTAAAAAAAGATGGAGCTAGTATAATACTTTATTGTGTGAACACTAAAACATTTGTATTAAATTTATAGCATTGTTAAAATCAAACGAGCTTAGCTGTGATTAAAAAAAAAACCATTTAATATGTTGTTATTTTTAATTCCCTAGTAATAAAACGGGAGTTCTCTAATCATAATATTACAATTAGTTTTATATTTTTTTTTAATCTTTTCATGGGTTGGGAGGGATTGGGGATTATCAACTGCTGCCTTAGATCTATCATATAAAATATCCTTTCCTGCTCGGTCTAACCATCTGTGATATCTGTGGACAAGTGGTGTTTTACCATCAAATGAAATATCTCTGATGGCAAATTGAGAGCAATATCAAGGCTGCCAAAAACAGAAGTGTGCAACCCAAATATATATATCCAAAATATCCCTGTCCATTTGCCACAGCATGTAATCCAAACAGATGTGATGCATCCCATTTTATTTAGGTGTCCCTTTGGATAAAATTATATATGAAATGTCATAGCAATGTGGTTTAAAAAGCAATTAGAAGAATCACATTAAATTACCATGGCCATCATAACGGGGTAAGCTCGAACACATGCCAATATGGGTAATTTACTAACCTAAACACAAAAACGAGAAATCTTTCAAGGTTGCCACAAGAGCTGCAATCTTGAAATGTCCTAGAGACCTCTGTCCTAGGCAACTTCTGGTACGATAATTTTCTAGTTTTTATATAATAGATTTATTGTTGTACTTAATTTTATATCACAAATTTCAACTCCAGCTTCTGGATTCTAGTTTTTTATGGTTACTAGGGGGTATATAAACATCACTGATTTTTGTTGTTTTTTTCTGTTTAAGAGTAAGAAGGCACTTAAAGCAGCACAAGATGACTTTACCATCCAGAATGCAGCTTTAATGGAAGACATTCCTAAAATGATTGATAGTCGTACAGAATATTTTCAGCCTTCCCTGGAGGCTGAAATAAAATCTCAGGTACTGTTCTTTCCTGGTAATTATTAAGCTCCAATAGTTTTAACAAGTAAAGTAGGCCTTAGTAAAATAGGACTTTATTTTTCCCGAAGCTATTTTCCTAGCGACATTCTAACATTAACCTCTTTACTGAATAATTTGGCATTTTTTAATCTTATTCTACTCATCCACCTTTTACAGGTGCAGTATACAACTGAGGCTGTAAAAGTTTATGGTGAATTATCAAATCTTATGAATGGACACAGAGAGCACTCAAAGCATGACTATGCCTCACAGATACAGCAGGCACTGACAGAACTACGGGCACTCTCCATAACTACTGATTAAGGAGAGTTTACATATGCATGTATATTAATTATATGGAGATATCTCACATAATCAACCTATGGGTGATTTTTTTTGTTTGAATTTTTGCAATATCTGGTATAACTAATCATAACACTCATAAATGCTGTTAAGATGGCTAACATGTTATTATTTTCTTAGAATTAAATCTGATAAGAATAAATGATTGCGTGCATCAGTTTCTACATTTATCCCTGTATGTGAAAAAGTAATTATGGATGAAATATGACCCTAAAGTATTTAGAGAAGGTTATCCTGATAACCTTTTTTTGAACTGTTTATCTCAAGAAAGAACAATCTTTGTACAAGTGACAGTATTGCTACAAAACATGGGGTGTTAAATTATTAAATTTTCAAGCATTTTTTAATAGTTTTCTCAATGCTAAAATTTTTTTCTATTCAGATAAAACTAGTACATGTATAGTTTTAGGTAGATTCATTAAATACTGTTTGATTATTCTACCATTTGATTGGAGATTTATTTGTGTACAATTTTTGTTTAAATGTATACCATTTTGTGATGGTAATAGTTTATTACAAGTTATTTAAGTAATATGCACAATAAATTGTACTCAACACCATATTTAAAAAAGTTCAAACATAATTTTGTTGATGAACATTGTTTAGGATACTGTTCTGAAAGTTTCATAAATTCATACTGTATCCTTAAATAAAATTTCAGAAATATATTTTTGCCACTTTTTATTGAATTTTGTTCATTTCTGCAAGTCATTTCAAAGAAACTTGCCGTAGTTAACACTTCTAGTTTTACATCATTTATTTTTAATAAAAAAAAAAAATCTTAGAATAGAAAAATTACACTTTTGTGAAATTTCCTTCACTATTTTTAACAAATTTCTTAAGCCATTCCTTTTTTATTTTAAAGGACAAGCAATTTTTTCTTCATAACATACATTTAAAATGCATTTGTCTATGAAAAAATGCTTCCTGAATGACATTTAGTGTCTGTTATAAAAGTTAAAATGATAGAATTTTTGTTTTACATTTTCATCTAAAATTGTTAGTGTTCAAATAACTAATCATGTAATCAGATTTGTTTTTTTTAAGATCCATCAAACTGTGGCTCAAAAAGTTACTTCTCTATATAATGTATATTTTGTTTCATTTTTTATATTTAAGTTGTAATAGGCATGAGAGTCTTTGTTAAAATTTTGTGATAATGTACTGTCTTATACCGCAGTAAACTCTTTCCATTAAACTATTTTTGTATGCAATATTTTGTCTTGAAATTATTATCTGCTCATTTAACTATTTCTTTTAGCTGTATTGAGATGATTTGCTGTGAAACGTTTCTTGCCAGAAACAGTTTACTTAATACCATTTGTACGTAGTATATGTAGTCACATATTTTCATCTTAATGCCTTCACAAAATTAAGTACAATGTACATGTAATTCGTAAACACAAAAAAAAAAATGACCTTCACTATTATAACACACATGTGAAAGAACACCCTGCTGTTAGTTGTGACTCTTTACCACCAGCCAATCAGGATTGTCATCAAAGATACCTCCTGATGTTATCATTGTTGGTTTTGAAGTCCCCTTTTCTTAATGTTTGATAACAAAAGGTTTTAGTTATAATTTTTGTATATAACAAAACATTTTCAGATTTTTTTTTAAGTAATATGCCTGGACACCTAAAACCCTTTCTGTGACAGATTAAGAATGAAGACTTCAAATAGTATGTTAAAAGAAATAAGTTTTAAATACTGAAAAGACCTGATGTGATCTCTTACTATCCTTCAATTTTAAAAACTGTTATCATTTAATTATATGCCAAGTAAAACTTACAATTTTTCTTAAAACTTTTTTAAAATAATGATGGGTCATTTTTATTAAATATTTTTACTGACAATAATTTTTGTTTAAGGTATATAATGGTAATTGGTTTATGAATATAAAAACAACTCAATGTATAAATTTCTTTTGACTTTATTAAGAAATAAAATGTGACAACATAAACTTGATAGGCTTAAAGAAAAAAGTCACAAAATTAGCCTAATACTGAGTTAATATGCTGGCTGAAAGATACAAACTGTGCAATGCCAAAAAAAAGTCAGTAATATGTAAAAAAAAAAAAAAAAATTTCAAACCGTGAATTTTTGTGTGAAATATTTCTTAAATTAGAACATCTGATTAACCCAGATACCATGAATGTGTTGGACAAAAAATTGCTACTTATAAAATTTAAATAAACTGTACTGAGTATTAAAAGACGGATAAAACTGCAGATATCAAGATTCATATTAAAAAAATTGAATTACACTATAAGGGAGTCCAATACTATTGTGACACCAGTATGAATGTACACCAGTATGAATGTATACTAGTATGAATGTACACCAGTATGAATGTATACCCTTTAATACAATCCTGAAAGTTTTTATTTCCAGCAAAATAAGAAAAGCAGTAAACAAATACTGTACATGAATTTATGGAAAATTCATTTTTACAAAGGAATGTCAACACAAAAAATTCTGAAATAATGTTTCAGTAACAATCAGCAGCTTGTCAGTCAAAAAACAACAGGTTGAAGTAATTAATAAAACATTTTTAAGTAGGCTAATTGGTATTTTTGAAAATTAAATATTATATATATGCTTCTTTTCAGTCAGTTGTACCACACATAAGTAATGATACTGCCTTTTGATAATTTAATTTTTTTTATTCTTTCTTTGTTTTGTCATTGCTAATTTTTTCTGTAATTCTAAAATTTTTATTTGTATCTCTAATTCTTCCACGTTCTCGTCTTCTTCATCTGTGTCATTAGTTTTCATAAGTGGAACTTGTGTTTTGCAGGCCTCACTTTCCTTAACATCCTCAGCCACCTAGATAATGTACATTTAAAATATGTATCAGAATTTTGTTTTAAAAATGTGTGTTAGTTTTATTTAGCTATCATGTTAGGAAAAATTTACAGCTAGTACACATTTTTTTTTTACCCGGGTTTGTTTAACCAATCCATTGCTGACAAGGTCATCAGCTACATTAATTTTCATATCATCCTGAACAATGTACATGGAAACCAGGAAAGCATCCTCCACCTCTTTATGGATAATCAACAATGGCTGTTGGGCTGACAGGATTTCTAAGTAATGTTTCAGATCTGCACCAGTCATGCTAGAATTGATTGGCTCAACACCTTAAATATGTTTAAAGAACAAGAAAAGTGTTGAGAAATTTTACTAAATTATTACATTAGTGCAAAGATTTCAATTATTAGTGTGATAATTAAAATTTCAAGAACAGTAATTTCAATAATAGACTTGTTGATTATACTCCAACACAAACAAGTATAAATTAATAAATAAATATACATTTTCAAAAGGTTAAAAAAAAACATCTTGTAATTTTACACATGTGTTACAGAATGGAATTTTAAAAAACTAAGCTGTTTATATTAAATTTATCTTTCATAAAAGTCTCATGAGACTAAAACTGATCACCAATAATTTATAATTGATTACTAAAACATTTAACTGGCTGTTCTAGGCTGCTGAAATTCTACAATTATCACAACTGATTTGAAATTTTAAACACTTATGTATTCATGATGATAATATACTTTTTTGAAACACTTGGTCAATGAATTAAAATCTTATCCAGTCCGTGGCTAATTACTTTTTTTTGCTAAAAAGAGATTATATTGTCACAATTATGGCATGATTCTTTGTTTAAGTGCTGAGTTCTGAAGTTTTTTTTTTTAGTCTAGTGCACTATTTTTAATAATTACAAAAACTGTATCAATAAAAAAAAGTGAAATTTGTTTAACAATATATGAAGTACAAAAAATAAAACAAGATTTGTTTGTCTTTCATTCTAAATATCATTGGCATGATCTATAGACAGGTGATGGATGAAATCAAGAATTTAAAAACTATACAGATGACTTTATATACTGAAAAAAGTTTCCGGTTGATTTCCTAAACCAAAATGGTGTCTAAACAGTGTAAAAATTACGAGGGCAGGTCCTCAAGGCAAAAGCACATTTTATTGTGATTAAAATGTTGTTAACTGATGCGGACTTTTCGCAAATAATTGTGTAATACCTATTTTTCTATATTTCTATCCTCTCTAATCTATTGAACACACTTTACTGATTTATTTTAACTGTACAAACAAAAACTAGTTATACAGTTATGACACTAAAATGTATAAAAAAAATTAATATAAAAGGTGAGCCTCAGTCTGAATCTCTTGTATTTATAAAATGAGAACACTACAACATCAAAATACATGTATTATGGACTTAGTATGAACTTTATGTCTCCTAACTTGATGTCTCTAAACTTTATGTCTGCCAAACTTTATTTCAAAGTTAAATAAAAAGTTATCCTGAAATATACTGCAAGATTAATGAATGAAATAAATAATCCATGTTGGTGCTCACGGTTTGTTAAGATGATTTATATAAATATGTGTGATCTTAGAGAATTTTTTTTTTCACTTTTAAGTAAATTTTAATAAAAGCCTATTTTTACAATGATTTTTTTCCCTCTTCTAAACATGTCATAAAAAAAAAACACTTCTAACCAATGAATTTTGTAGAGAAACGTATGCTTCACTGCTCTGGGTATTGTTTTATTAAATTTACTGAAATTCATTACATTTCAACTAATTTTGCTGTCAAGATGTAAAAATATATAATTGCGCTTTATGTTTACTTACCATGTAGTTTACATTTAATAAGCCTCAACTGGCATTAACATCTTTTCAGGTGACAAAGGGTACAATTCATCAGCCCTCTTCACTTCTGTATTACCATAATCAATATATTTAATCACAGCTTTTGAACCTTTTATCTGTACATAAAAAAAATGAACTCATTAAAGTGAAATACTTTTGTGTACATAATTGAAATAGCTCCCGAATAAAAAAGAATACACGTTTGACTACTTTTTTTAAAAAAAAATGAGGTAGATATTGATGAAATTTTACAGACCTCTTGAACAACACATCTGTACCAAGAGCCTTGAAACTCACTCATGTAGACACAACCAATTAGAGGTTCAACGGATTTCATTTTTCCTAATTTAGACTTATCTTTTTTAAGATCTTCACTTAAGGACTGCAATTCTGCAAGAGCTGAAGTGAATAAATCTGATTACTTAAAATAACATCTAAAATTGCGTAATTTTTCATGTAATAAATTATTTAGATGGAAAAAAGTCAATAAAATAAATCAGCCTGCAAAATTTGAAAGCACTAAGTTAGTAATTTTTTTAAATCATATTTTTAGTAAATTTATTTGTATCTCTGTCATAATTAAATTAATTTAAATACAGGGAATTATATTTTCTTTAAATCTAATACACTGAAAATTCATCTTATCGAGTCAATTCCAGTTTTTATTACAACTATATATATCATCTGAAAGAATGGGATCCAATAGCCACTAATGGGATGGTTTTTGTAGTGCACCTCTTTCATCCCCACCAAAGAAGATATTGCAAAAGCTATGGAGGCAATATGGAAGATGTAGGTGCCTACATCCTCACTATAGTAAAGTAGAGAAGTTTCACTTATAAAGCTTATACAGACAATCAGAGATGAAGTTGAAATCTCTAGTTTCTGTAGACAAGGATTTTATATGACATTAATCCCAGCCACCTTTACTCTCCCCAACAAATGTCAGGTACCAATTTGTAAGCTGTATCTCTTTTTAAAAGATGCTTGTATATGCCAGTGAATTTATCTCCTGTCAGATTGGGCACACAATAAACACCGCCTAATCATCAATGGTGATAGAAAGCTTGTTTTACTATTAATCATTAAAAAAGAAACAACATTTACCTTGTTCATCTATCTTCTGACAATAGAAATCATCTAGACTATTTATATGGCAGAAAATAGCAGAGAATTCCTTTTCATGAGGACTCTCCATCAACAAATCAGATGAGTGAGGAGCAGATAATTTATGGACTGAAGCAGGCTGAAAAAAATGCACATAAAATATACATTAGTTGCTGAAATTGAATACATGTATTTAGGTCTAAATAATAATAAAAAAAATAAAAAGGTTATAAGCTATTCTAAATAAAAATCATTAAAAATATTTAAGACATTAAAACTTTATGCATGTTTTAATTGAAAAAACAAACATCAATATTGATATTTTAAATTCAAAATTTGATCAAATGCATAATTAAATAATATATTACATTTATTACATTAATAATTTGAAGCTCTTTAACCTGGCTAGGGTGTGTGTGGGGGAAGGGTGTTGAACAGGTAGCAATAGTATTTTTTTCTATCTTCTAATGCAATTTTTTCCATCAATATATGAATGCAAAAATAGTTATGAAAAGTAATTTCTTTTAACTGTCCTAAATAAAGTTTGTTATTGCCTAAATTAAAGTGTAAGATATTTTCTATTCATTTTTTAATAGAATTACACCTGAGTAACCTTGCATAGAATTTGTAAGCTCTAATATTACTGGAGAGCGCAATTTTCTTAATAACTATAGTATGAAATAGACAAACACTATTAGTAGGCTTCTTAAAATTTTTTTTATTATAAGCTATAATCTTTGACTTTTATGTAATATTTGATGAAATTTTCCTCTTAAAATAAATGTCTTAAGTGTTACAAATATACATTAATTTGATATTTTGTAAATATGAGGTGATGTTTTTAAGCATCCATTTGGTTTACTTACTATGGCGTAAAAATCATAAAAAGCCCCACACTGGTCAGAAATTCAGATTTCTAGGAATCTCACTCATGCAGTATCTTGTTAGATTTAATTTAACGATTTGCTATTTCTAAACAGCCATTTTTTTAACTCCCAACAAACGGCATACAATAAAATGTGACTCCTAAGTGATCCATAAAGTCAAACCATGAAAAATATTATTTTTAAATATTTTATTACAAATGTAATATTTTTATTAAAAAAAATGCATGCTAAATACTTTCTAATAAAAAAATATTTATTTATTTTATTTAACTACAATTTCTCGCAAATAAAACACTATCAGTTGACCGTACCGAACGCCATTTTGATTTGTTTGCGTTTTGTCAGTCCCAGCTTTGACTACATTAAAATGGACTCAGATTCCTATTATTTAGTGGAAAAAGAACTTAAATCTAGTGACAAAATGAAACTAACACTCGCTAAATCAAAAAAAATATAAAAACATTCAAAAACTGGACCAAAAACATTTTTTTTTCAACTTTTTCAAGAAAAAAAACACAAGGTAGCCTCACGACACAGGCGCGCATAAGGCCAAACCCCTCACTTTTTTGACATTTTGTGAGGGCAGTGCAAAAACACACTGTGCATTATGTCTTTTTTAATAAAAAAAACTTTTTTCTACATTTTTTGCGTTTTTCTTAATTAAATTTTTCTATGTGAATAATTAAAAGGAAAATATGTATATTTGAAAAAAGTCACCCAAACATTTTTTGAAGAAATTGATTGATAACTGAATATTTCATTTCAAGAAAATATGTAGATTAATAAAATGTCTGAAAAAATGTTTTTGTTTTTAATACTTGGTTTTTTGTCTTATTGCTGTTTGTACACTTTAAAAAAATTTTGTTTTGTTAAATTCTTTTTTTTTAAATATTATCCAAAATTCACATTTTCACAAAAAAAAGCTGCACAGTTTTAAACTCTATTCAAGAAGAAAAAAAATGATATATCACATATATGGGCTATAGGAAACAGACAATATAGTCCAAAATGTAAGGACTTACCTGTTTGGTAATAAAAAAATGCCAAAAACCTGCCTCGATTAAGAGTTAATACTATGAAAATCTACAAAGATGAAATTTGTAGCTGATATGCAGTGGAAAAGTGGGCCTGTGTGGATTTTTTATGACAATTTTCATTGCAGCGAAACACTATGGACTTAGTGAGGTCTCTAGATACAGCTATGTCAGACAAGTGGGGGGGCAGTGAGGTCTCTAGATACAGCTATGTCAGACAAGTGGGGGGGGCAGTGAGGTCTCTAGATACAGCTATGTCAGACAAGTGGGGGCAGTGAGGTCTCTAGATACAGCTATGTCAGACAAGTGGGGGGGGGGGTGAGTGAGGTCTCTAGATACAGCTATGTCATGGACAAGTGGGGGGGGGGCAGTGATGTCTCTAGATACAGCTATGTCAGACAAGTGGGGGAGACAGTGAGGTCTCTAGATACAGCTATGTCAGACAAGTGGGGGGGGCAGTGATGTCTCTAGATACAGCTATGTCATGTCACAAGTGGGTGGCTTACCTTACAGGTCAACATTTCATGAAGGCCTATTTTTGCCATCTGGTTTTTTACCCTATTGAGCACTATATTAGAGCTCAGTGGTGTGTATCAAAAAATAACATTCATTTTATTAATTTTTTTTTTAGAAAAATGGTTTTTACATAGATAGGTAAATTAAAAGTCATTTTGAATCCCAATTTCTTCTCTTATGTTATCAAATCAAAATAAATAAAAGAAAATTGTTCAGTTTTGCTGACTCACCTCTGTGTGGGAGTCAAGAATTGTATAAACTCTCTATTAAGTAATGATAGAAGGCATTTTAGCTACCACTTCAAATCAGCTTGTGATCTACCAGGAAAAGTCACATCCTACACCTTGACAACCCACTGATAGTTTCCCCTAACTCAAACAAAAACAAAGATCCCCATTTATCTATAGTAAATCACTTCTCTCACACATATTTTGTTGTCCTACAATATTATTATGATATAATATTCTCTATTTAGGCTATACTTTTGCTTACTAACTTTACAAAATGCGATCTTCAGTTTACATCTAATTCTATCCTAAATAATATAATCACATATTACCATAGCAATACAGTTAAGATATTAATCAACATCAAACATGCCCAGCACTGCACATAACTAGATTTAGTAATGCTATCTGTAATTTTAGTAACGACATCTCACTGTAATGCATAGAGAGTTTACAAGTGACAGTGTGTACACATTTTATCATTAAAATACATACCAGTTTTTCAAAGATAGATTCACCATACTCATTTTCCACAGTAATCACATATTTTTCATCAAGCTTTCTAATCACTTTTATGTTGTATGGTAAATTCACTTTGAGTTTTTCATTTGTTTTCATATTTCTTGTGGCATTCTCAGAAGATTCATAACCTGCGATACAACATGGGATCGCCTGAGCAGGCTGTGCAAAAAATTCGTCTTCCAAAGTTCTTAAATCAGATAGAATTACTTCCTCACAGTTACCATAGTCCTACAAACTGAACTTTAACTGATGGTGGTTCCAAAATTTCTATTATGCGAGCCCTATACCAGTCATCATCTTGGCTAAACTTTGATGCACACACCTGTCCTAAAACTGGATTCCTCAATGGCTTGCCAGTCTCGACCTTGTCATTTAGTTTCATCATTAACTGAAGAAAGTTTGAAACTGCAGTTTCATCCCTGAGTCTAACAAATAAATCATGACAGGAGTTGATGTGAGTTACAATAGCAGGGATAGGCTGATCTGTTTGAGGTAGTTTCTTTTGTTTCAAATTTGTTAAATATTTTTGTGATGGAATACTTGAAGGAGATTTCTGTGAAATATATTTAAAACCATGGAGTGAAAGCTTTCAAAGCTAAAAATGAGAAGTAATATAATGAATTTTTAAATAGTGAGTAATAAAATAATGCTTAAATTTAAATCACACAATTTTTGACAATATTTTTTATTTTAGATAACATAAAAATCATAAAATTCTTCAAAAACCAAATTTCAAAATAGATGCTAATCATCGTCCCATTTAAAAAAAAAAGTCAAAATAAATAATAATTTTTATATCCAAACACAAAAAAATGGAATCTGAACAAAATTTTTAAAACAATTTTGCCCCAAAATCAGAATATGCCATGGAGTTTTAATGGCAAGCTCATTTTATATGCATTTTTCAATAAACGTACTACATTTATGTCATAGAAGATTTTAAATTGAACTAAAAGCATTTTGTTCAGAGGTGAACAACCTTTTAACCTTTATACGGCTGCAATGAACTTTCCGTTCTTGTTAAAACAACATGCAGGCTATTTTTTATCAATACATGTAAATTTATGAAGAATTTTTTTTATAATGGCTGCCTTTATGTCGCAGTAATGCCCCTGGTTGTGCACCCCTTATTTAACCCAATGTTGAGATTTTAAAAATTCTTTTAATCATGTATTCCTATTGTTGTTTTTTTTTTATATTTAAAAATGTAAAATGAAACAACTTGGTGTATTCACCATCAAATTGTCTACATTTTATTTTGAAATCCAGAGTATTACACGTTAAAATATAATTTAAAATATATTTACTGGGAGTAAGGAATAGATCAATCCAATTACATGAACAAAATGGAACTCAATTTGCATTTTCAACACCAGTGATGTGAAGTGTCAATTCGGAGGTAGGGTATCCCCCATGTCATTTTCAAAGTAGTATAATTGTCCAGTTATTTTTGTTTTCCTAAGCAATCATTATTAATAAATGAAAATTGAAAAAAAAAAAACAGCTAAAATCTACAGTGTTAACTAACACTAACATTACCTGTAAAAGTCTGCGGGGCTGTAATTTGACACAAATTTATTTGTTATGCATTGTCCAGCACAGTCCAAAACATCTACTATCAAACAGTCTTCCTCCCTGCCTAAGATCTTGATACTTTCAATCTGTGAAAAGATTGTTTTGATAATTAACACAAAAATTTAGAAAGTTATATATGAAATTAGTTCAAATTAATTTTTTCTTAACATCTTTCTAAATTTAAAATGTGCACAACAGTATATAAATAAACTCTTATTATATGTCAATTTGTGTTCATTCAAAACGTATTACAGTATAATATTAGGAACATCAATAAAACAAATTATTCAATATTGCCAAAAAAATTTAACTCTTTCCCCTTCTCCTATATTAATGTCTGTTAAAAATGTCATCAACACATTTCTTATTTTAACTATTACAAAAAAAAAAAAAAAAAGCCTTTTGCAAATATTTTTTTTCCTATATCGACATGTTTTAAAGCAAGCTTGAGTTCAGCATGTGAAAACCAGATTTCACATTTCAAAGGTAATGATCAGAATAAGGGGAGTTGGAAGAAATCACACTATTAGTTGGCTAGGAGATCGTAATTTACACTTAACCAAGAAACATTGCTGTTAGGAATGGTGATATGGGAGGAGAGCGTGCTTTAAAATGACATATAGCATTTCTAATATGCCTTATGGGGCATGTTTGTCAGTGATTGCTATTTTAACTGTATGGCTTCGGTAAAATGTGATCGTAATGTTTGGGGTAGGGATGATGGAAATTGGTGATCGCAATTAGCAAAGATGGCAACAGTATTGTTTGATAAATGGTGTTTGGTTTAGGGAAATTTAACAGCTCCCAGAATTAAAAAAACCAGTGAGAATGACTTATGTACTTATTTACATATTTTGAAAATAAGCAACATACAGTATAAACTTTTTCTAAATGTAATTAAAATCACATCATGTTATCAATAAATATTTTAATCATTATATTATTTAATAATTTAGACGTTTTCAATACATCTACAAAATTCTCATGCTGGGAGAGTAGTTCAGGTGTAAAAATAAATTACGTAAATCCCCTAGTTTAATTTCTATTTACGCTAATTTTAAACGAAATTCCACAAATAGAAAATATTTCGGTAAATACAGTAACAGAATTTAACTTTGACTCTAAGCTCATCCCTCCAATCCCCCCCCCCCCGCATTATTCCCCAGGCCAATTTTAGAGTAACGAATTTTCAGTACAAGTGATAAATTTCAGTACTGCAACATTTCCCCAAACTTACCAAATTCTGACCCATTGTTAGAAATGAGCTATTGGAACTAGAATAATGCATCTGGCATCCCTTTAATCTACAGGCTATGGCGCAAGCAGGCAGCTTATAGTCTTCATCTCTGAGCATCATCAGACCTGAAGTTAAAATCTGTTCAGGAATTCCATAATCAACAAAGTGAACCAGACATTTGTCACCACTTAGGCTTTCCACTTTAACCCGATACCAGTCTTCTTCTTCACCAAAAGTACTTTTAGCAGCGGCAAAACATCCAACAAAAACAGATCTGAGTGTTTCTGGCTGACTAGTCAGTCGTTTGTTTAATTTCCGTGTGGTTTCCATCAATGATGAAGCATGCTCTGTAAATTGGACATAAAATCTCAATGGCTTTTCCATGCTGACACAGTGTACTTTCACTACAGTATTAACTGCAAAGTCTAAAGAAACAATTTCTTGTTCAACACTTGGCTGTTTTAGGAAAAAATTTTAAAAATGTATAAATCATAAAGAAATATACATGAGGAGTCCACGAGAAGAACAGGCTTAGTCACAAAATGAGAGAATAATAATCATCAAAATGAACATTTACATGTATATATTAAAAATGGAAAAACAATGGAAAATTGAGCATTGTGTCACGTTAAAAATTCATATTACTCCATTGTATTATATTGTGACTATGGCTTTTCTTCCTGTGAGTTTATCATATATACATTAAAAATCATATACAAACTAATATCAGATGATCCAATAGATGGATGAAAATCAAGAAATGAAAAATAAATGTTTAATGAAATGTTTCAAACACTCTTTCCTAAAATTATGCAAATATTTTCATTTCATGTAAATTTATAACTAAAATGTATTTTGAAGAACTTTAATTTGTAGTTATTTTTAATATATGATGAAAATTACAATGTGCATTTACCTGGTTAATATCCATATCTTTTAAAAAGTCCAAACGAATGTGGTCAGGGACCGCTATATTGACTGAATAGCCTTCCTGGGCATGTTTGACAGCTTTAATATGAACTGTTTCATTTTCAAGGAATTTTTTGAATCCATCATCAGCTTCTTTGGAAGGCTGAGATTTAATGTTTAGCCGACATCTGATAGCCTGAACCGGGAGCTGAGTGAAGTCAGAGGACAACTCCCTAAGACTGCCTATTTGGGCTCTTTCAGTGTTAGCATAGTCCATGAATATAACTTCACATTCATTGCCCTGAATACTTTTCACTTTTCCCCGATACCAAAGGTCATCAAGGCTGTACTGAACAGCAACTAACGAGCCCACGCATGGGGCAGACATGACCGGTGCACTCTGAATACTTTGGTTCATCTCCTTCATCATGGTTAGAAAAGAATTTTTTTTAGAGACCAAATGTACATAAAAATGTCCAGCTGATACAATGAAACAGATGTTAACTCTAGCTATGTCTCCTAGTAATAATGTCTCATCACATAAGTGGGGCACTTCACTTATGATGGCATCTTTCAGATTGGATGATGATGAACTAGGTACAATTTTAAGGGAATGTTTTTGTTGCTTAGAGCCAGATTTCAAAGATTTCAGTTTTTTTCTCAGAGCTTGTGAAAATAATTCTTTAGATTCTGACAAGAAATCTACCACAAGTATATCTTTATGTTTAACAACCATTGATAACACTCCTTTGCTGTCAGCAAAATCTTTGAATAGTGCATCAAATTCCTATTGAGACAAATGTAAAAAAAGAGAAGAAATATTAAGGCCTGTTTGAAGAAAATGTTTTTTTTTTAATATTAATTTATTTAAAAGCCGACAATTGAGGTTGCGTTTATGGTTAACGACTAACATGCTTTCATCATGAAAAAAAATTTAAATAGTACCTTTCTCATACAATCTTCTGAAACACCATCAAAACTATCACATTCAAATAAAGAACATCTCAAAGCTAAGGATGGAAACTCTGCAAGTTTTGAACTTTTCACATGGTGGACATTGTCCTCTTTCAAGAGTCCTTGAGTGCCGAAATCAATGCAGTAAACGTGATAAGAATCATCCTTGACCTCTGTCACTTCACACCTGTACCAACTGGTGTCACCAGGAAACTGGGAAACCACTAGTTCTCCCTTTACAGGTCTTGTAGAGAATATATGTAAATACTGATTACTATTTTCCAATGCCAAATACATTCTAAAAAAAATTTTAAAAATTAGTAAACATTTAAAAAAAAATGTTACCTCTATGTTTTAAACTATAAAAAAAAATTCCTCAGAAATAATTTCTCACTAAGCTGGCAAGTTTCAAACATTTGAAAATAATCAGCAAGAGTTTTAAATTTCAGGTTAATTTTTTTTTTTTCACCTAAATAAATTTTATAGCTTTATAGTACAGTAATTGCATATTTACTTCAAACAAAAATCTACTTCAAATTTTGGACAACTCAATTACTTCTATATCATCTAGCAACAGCAATAATCAATAAATATTTTAAAATCATCTAGCAACAGTCAATATTTTTGATGTCATCTAGCAACAGCAATAACCAATCTAGCAAAGCAACAACCAATCCTTTTTTTAAAGTTAATAGGACAATCAATTCAAAAATTAAATTCTTCCTCCCCCCTCCCACAAATGAGTCCCATGCTGTTTAACATTAAAATCTTAAATCATCTGTGAATTTTGACAAAGGAAATTAAATAAAACATAATAACATTTTTTTTTAACTTTCTATCACACTGTTGCTGCATTGCTAGAATTCAGGCACAATCAACATTGCAACTTTAACTATTTTAATTAAATTTTACCTGTAAGGGGGAGTTTTATGGTTATATTCTAAACTCAACAAAGCATTGATCTGAGAAAGTGTTTTGTAAGCTTCAATCTTTATTACATTAAACTTTGTCGCTGACTCTATCTCAGTGATCACCACTTTCAGTCTGTCTCCCAGTTTGAGCAAATGATTTTCACTCTTCATTTCAGAGACCATGAATCTAAGTTGGGGAATTAAAATTTAAATGACTGATTTAGTTTTTTTTTTTTAAAGCTTACTTTTTTAAAATAAAATTTAAAAAAAAAAAAATTATAAAACTAAGATTATAACCTTTTTTTGTCTTGAACAAGTTGAGAAAGTTTTGGTTGTGGTTGCACATGGGCTATTTCTGCCAATCCATTTTTGATGAGTTTTTGACTGAGGTCTTCTAAATGTAGACAGTTGAAAAAGTTTTATAAACTTAGTCATTTTTTAAGCTAAGCTAATACAATTGTACATGTACATTGAAAAAAAAACGTCTTTATCTAAAAAGTTCATTTGGATTAAAATTATATAACTGTCTGAATCTCCGGTGGGAGTTATTCGTGGTTCTCAAATAGTTATCACTATAAATGATACTCTCTAGACAAAATGAGATTTTTTTATATTGTCATTTAAATTAAATAATATAATGTTACTCTCTAGACAAAATGAGATTGTTTTTATATTGCCATTTAAATTAAATAATATAATGTTACTCTCTAGACAAAATGAGATTGTTTTTATATTGCCATTTAAATTAAATAATATAATGTTACTCTCTAGACAAAATGAGATTGTTTTTATATTGTCATTTAAATTAAATAATATAATGTTACTCTCTAGACAAAATGAGATTTTTTTTATATTGTCATTTAAATTAAATAAATATTTTTTTTCCAATGGCATAAAGTAATACTTCATACAGTGCTATAGTAGGAGGCATGCACAGTCACTAAAGATGGTAATAAATAAATGAAGCATTTAAGCAGTACAGCCTAATCCACAACGTGAGTTAAGCTTAAAAGGATTCATAAATATTCAACCATAAAAACTGCCCCCATTCTTTGTTAAAAAAAAATTCATTAATTTTTGTTAAAAGAAATTTTTTATACATGATTTTTTGTTTAAAAAAAAAAAAAAAGACATTTGATGTAACAGTAGAACACAGTGTCATCTACAGAGTTTGTCACATACGCATAAAATGTGCAGTACACTATAATCATTTATAGAGAAGTACAGTAGTGAACTCTGGGTGACCTTTTCTTTTGCAGAATTAGAGCTTTTTTTTTTTTTACAATTATAGACTTAAGTTGTTTTACATCAGAAACTCAGATCTGTCCTTTAGTGCCTTAATTTTTATAAGTGATTAAGAGAATATAGTGGGACAAATGGCCAAGTAGTGTAGATACTCGACTGTCGACCTGAGAGTCCTAGGTCCAATCCTCGGTGAGAACCATGGAAATTTTCCAGGTGATATTTGTTTCAAAGTCAAATCCACAAGTCCACCCAGCTTTTAGTGGGTAGCTGACTTAAGTTGGGGGAATAAAGGTGGCTAGGCGTTATGCTAACCACACAATCTCTTTATATGAAGAGGTTATAGTAACAGATGAATTCTATACTTCATCTGCCCAGATGGCCCGCTAGGACTAAGGGAACTTTAAAGAGAATATAATATGATTAGTGATTGGACGATTCGGCAGAATCTGAATCTAAAGATTCAGTACTTTTTGCTAGTATGGGAATAGAATCAAAGGATTTTCAACCTAATTTTCAGTTCCAAAATCAATTTCTGTCATTGTTAAATTATAATGTTATCTGTTTGCGTATATGGCACTGTCCATATAATGTCAATCGTATTGGTGAAGTGTCATCTCTGAACATTGTGGTGAACTAACATCATTACATCCTCTAGTTAAGTATGGAATCAATATCTTTATTGAAATAATATAAGCCATGAAGTGACATCAGTGTAAAGCATGACACCAAACAGTACTAAATTGCTTCCTCATGTGACACAAGTTCTTCAGAGGCGTCTCTTGCATTGTGCTAACAACAACCCCATAGTTTCTGGTGACTAGTAGTAGTACATGTGTATTTGTATACATTAAGTATTTCATCATCTGATGTCATTTTGTACATGGTGGTATCCGTAAGACAATATTTATTTGCGTATTAGGGAAATTGTGAATTCACCTGAGCACATTGAGGTGTATTAATATAATCAGACTATATCTCCTGTCAATAGATGTATTTATGTGTCAGTGAGTCTGTTCTTCTTGTCAGTGGGTGTTTGTATGTGTCAGTATTACCTTTCAATACATCTGTTATGTGTAAGTGTGTATGTCCTGTCAAAAGTGGATTGTGAGAGTGCGTCTGTATCTCTTGTCAAAAGATGCTTGTAAATGCTAGTGAATTTATCTCCTGTCAATAGATTATTTAATGTGTCAATTTTTAATCTTTACATTTTAATATTAATTGCATCCTTGTGTAACCGCTTCCCTTTCTTCTTTGAAACAAAATCTTTTTAAAGCTTAATACTTAAACCAAGACTTATTGCTAGAAAACACTGCCCACTGTCATTAATCAAAAGAATAGCTGAGTAAGGTATGATTAACATTTGTTTTCTGTTACTATTTTAATGAAACTATGACATCAGAAATTGGAATTGAAACAGCATCTATAAAAATTCTGGAATCGTCTCATGACTAATTTTAATTATGACCTTCATTAACTAATACTAAAAAGCCATGAAAATGTATAGATTACTTAGAGGGAATTGAGACATATCCCTTTCATGGAATTTTTAAAAGGATTTCTTGGAGTTAGATATCATAAAAGATTCAGATGAAGGCTGTAAATTAGAGAGTAGGGCGATTTGGTGGAGTTATACTTGTGAGCTGCCCAATCTGCATGTTACAGTTGCAAACCCCAGCTAGTCTATCTACCTACATTTTCTGTGTTGTCTACAGAGACAATTTCTAGTTTATGAAAAAGGATGAAAAAAAAAAAAGGTCTACAGGATTAAGAGATAAATATCTCATCCTAACTGGGACTTGAATCATTAACAAGTAAGAGTTAATACTTAATTCATTAGTAAGTAAATGTTAATAACTTGAAGCACTAGCAATTAAGTGTTAATGAAACTTGGATTCATGACTTTGCCACAAAACAGTGCATGAGGCATTACCATGCTGTTACCAATGATGTGATGGTACTTACCTTCATCTAAAGAGATTTTTACACTATGCAAGACTCCCGTAGTGTCTACCACCTTGCACATGAAATATTTAGACATGGGAGGACCAAACCATTCACGTAATACATCACACTCCAGAGTTCCCCACAACGCAGAATTCTTGGGCTTTAGCTTACTTAAGCAGCATGCAATAGCCTGCAATAAAATAATAGTAGCTCTCTAAAAAACAAAAACCCAGAAACAACTATCCATTGAAAATTAACTAGCCAACATTTCAGACCTACCTGAGGTGGCAAATCTAATATTTCTGGGGTTAGCTGGCGCAAGCCACGTATTTCAATTTTTTCTGTATTACCATAGTCAATGCAATAGGCTGTAACTTCATCATCAGCAACATCATCAATTCTAACTCTACACCATTCTCCTTCATACTTAGCCCCATAAATATGTCCAACTCGAGGCTTCACCAGCTTAGTGCTTGTACAATTATTCAGTTCCTTCAGTGATGAAATAACCATCAAAGCAATATAAAAGTATAAACTTGTATTTAAATTTTGGACCAAACAATAAATGTAAAAAATGTACTTTAAGAAATTGTAAAAAAACTAAAATGGAGAACCAAACAAGCATTTGAGTTTTTTAAAAAAAGTAAAAATACAAATTAATACATTTATTTATTAAATTAAAAAGTAACTTTTTCATTCAGGTCAAAACTAAAAAAATTTTCATTGGCAAAAAAAATGTGTAAACAGTGCACATAATATAAGAATAGTCATTTGAGAAGGCAACTATATTAATCTAATAATAATAAAAAAAGCTTACTTTATTAAGCACTTCAGTTAAATCACCAAATTCCATCAACTGATCATACAGGGAAATCCAAAATTCACTTGGACTTTTAAAGTATGTGAGTATAGCCTAAAGGATGCATCAATTTTTGTATTTTAAAAATATGTTCATGTGTATATTTTTGGTTATTACATGTATATACCTCTTGCTCGAAACACTAAATTAAGGAGTACAATTTAGGCATAAGTGTCTGAATTTCTGGTTGCTTTATTTAAGTAATTACAACAACTTTAAAAAAGAAATTCTCAGCATTAAAGAAATAATTAGCTCATTTTTCTAAAAACTTATAATTAAATTGGTGAAGGGATTAGGATATTTCTTTCAATTCTAACTCACAAATGATTCCTGATTCTAAATTGGTGTAGGAGTGATTCAACATTTTAAATGATTCTGATACAGCTTTTGATATTTCTTTCAATTCTGATTCTGTTATAATTACTGTTTCTTAAATTTCTATGTATCTCTCTCCATCACTAATTTAAAAGGAAAAACTGTTTAGAAGAGATATGCTTAAAAAATAATGTAATGATTTTAGATACACATATTAATGTTACTAAGTGGTTTAAACTTTGTTCAATGCATATTTTGTAATATTACAAGAAGATTCCCATTGTATAATACATATATCTCTGTTGCTAAATATGACCAGAGATGAAGTTTTCATATTTATGATGTGAACAATTTCTGGCAATATGAAAATGTTTATAAACAATCATGACTTACTTTCACTTCAATACCAACAGGTAAGGCTACTTTTATCTCTTTAGAGTAGTCTGTTTTTTCAAAGCCACTCAAGTTATTGGTTTTTTCTTTGCTGCTACTAGTACTTTGAAAATCCTTCTGCTTGCCTAAATTATTTTTATCTTCCCTTTTTCGGTAAGGACTTTTTTCATTTTCTCTGTCTTCACTCCGATTTTCTTTACGCGTTTTGTCAAAACGTGCTGTTTTATAATTATCTTTCATAATCTTCTTCGTTAATTTTTCTGAATTTCCAACATAATTTTCATTTGGTTTGGTCTTCAGTGCCGTCTTACTATCTGACTGGTAAGTAGCTGGTTTATCGCCATCATCAGAAAAATTTCCTTCCATTGAATTCGATTCACTGATATTAGTTCTGTCAAAAAATATATAAATTGGGTTTAGTTTTTGATCAACAAATGAATACAGTGAAAGTCGTTATTAAGAACGATAGTGTAAATAATTTTTTTTGCCTTCTTATCCTTTGCTTATATAACACATCTGACAGTGTAACTCACCCTAAATACCCACAAATGTTCCTGTGTCTGGGCCAGTCCTTCCTCTGACATTCTACAGAGCAATAGTACTGCTTGCAAACTGAACACAAATTGGAACAGCCTGAAATATTTAATTATTAGTTGTAAATAAATATCTGTGATTCCAGAAGGAACATGACTTGAAGTATTAAAAGCTTAATCTTATTTGGATTTAAAATAAACAGAAGCTGATACACAGGGAATAAATTTTCACATCATAAGTCAAGGACATAAAAAAGACATTATGAACTATATTTTAGACTTTTTTGTTTGATTGATAGTAGAGTTTGTGACTTACCATTTATGTATAGTTATGATGTAAGTCAGATGTTTCTATGTCATGTCTATAATTTCATGATTTTGATAAAGGAGGGAGGTATATATGTAATGTTTAGAATTTTCCCCACTTTATCACCATCCCTCTACACACAGCTGTAACTTTTATCTCCCTTCCAAATGAGGGACTTATCTCTACTGACCATTCCATAACATTATGCAAACCAAGTTCATGGCCGGATCTCAAGCCAAGCTCCCAACTTACAATTTGATGCCTGATAACGGCTAATTTTAGGTTTTCCCTCACATTCACAAAAAGTGTGGTAGACACCCCCTCCTCTAGTTTTGCCATATTAAGTCACTAGAGTGATACGATGCTCACAGGCTTAGGGAGAAGATGTACTAGTTAGATGTTGATGTGTCGCTGGTCCTAGGAGTTAGATGTGTTAGACTTGTTAACAGTTTAAGGAGAGCTATGTGTACAGTAATTTTAGTCTAAGTACCAGTACATGAGCCTAGCTAGTCTACTCTTTAAATAAATGTATTTCTGTAAATGTGTTTCATGTTATGAGCTGCACAGAGTTTGCTTGGTCAGTCTCAGAGTTTAAATGGACTATAACATCAACATAAAAAAACTTGGATTATAGAAGTGACATATTTGTAATGACTAGTAGACAACAAGCAGTATAAGACCAGGCTAAAAATCCCAGAACAGAAAAAAAAACTAAATAATGGACCTAAATGTAAAGGTGAGAATGAAAGAAATAATTTTATGAAGCCACTCCAATGCTCAAAGCTGGTATGAAAAGCAAAAAATATTAGTACCTACACCTAGTTAAGAGCATTCAAAAATAATTTTATCCAGTTTTTCTGGTTGATTGTTATTAAATTATAGCATTTAATTAAATTAACTGCCTCATAATTGTCTTCTACAAAGTCCACCTTAAGAGGTATTTTTAGTTAAGGACAAGGGTCAGCAAGTAAGTAATCAAGAAGAATAACGGCCAAATGCACTTCTTTTTAACCACACACTTCTAACAGAATCAGTTCTTTTTTTATTATTTCATTATTAAATCTTATCAAAAAGACTTTGGTGCTGATCTTTATAGTATTTCATTTGACAAATCAGCGATTTAAGCAACAGCCAGAAGTTATACAGATAGTCTCCTCTCTGAATAGGAAAAAAGAGCAAGAAATCCCTTATTTTAATCAAGATGTGGGAAACTGACTAGTTTAGTAGTAAAGCACCACACAAGTAAAACTGTAGCAGTGATGAATGTGATCAACAACAATGCAGTGTTCAATATTTGTGAAAACCATAAAAGGAGGCAAAGTAAGTGTCACTGAATAGGTTCCTTGTTCACACCGTACATAAATAAAAAGATTAGTGAGCTGACAAATAGTAATGTATATTGTATTTTATTTCTACATATCTTTCTAATAACCAGACAATTACTGGAGATTAGGCCAATCAAATAATCTTTATTTTTCTACATCTTTTCTATAATTATTCCACCAACAAAATTGAAAAGGATAAGGATATAAATTTTTGTTTAAAAAAAACAGCTCAATTAAAAATCGTAAAAAAAAAAAAAAAAAACAGCCTAATATTTTACTGAATAATATTGAAAACACATATACCATTTTTACCACAGTTATTGCACACTTTTCTATCACGTACACCTGACTTCACATGGTCTGAAATAAACAACAAAGTTTTTTGCAAATCAGTGATGACAAAAAAAATTCTACATAAAAACAAATTTCAACTCCCGTGTCCTGTGTATTTTTCTCTAAACTTCAGAGCTATATAATAATGATTTCCAAGCAAGAGCACTAACTCGCTACTATTTTAACACTAATACCAAGTTTGAGCCTTACTTGCCTTGTTAAATCTAGATATTTTAACAAGACCAGATTGAAAAAGACTTCTCTAAGCAGCAAAAAAGACCTCTGAAACATGTTGAATAGTTTTTGACTATTTAAATGTGTTCTTTGAGCAGAATTCTTTAGCTATCAAATACAGCTGTCTTTAGCATTAAAATACTTGGTAAAAAAACAGTTAAATTTGAAAATGTTTCAAAAATGTTAAGAAAAAAATTAATGTTAGCTTTTTAACCCACCAATTATCTAAGTATGTCTTAATACATTTATTACCTGTGTCTTCAGTTAATGAATTGTGTAATTTTTCCAGCAGACTAAAGGGTGTTTTTACTGATGTCAGTGAACTGTCATTATTCAACTTCATATTTAATAGTTGACCTTTCATCTCTTTCTGATTTGTTTTTTCACGGTGCATAATACCTTAAAAAAATTAATATTAATTATATTAAAGCTTAATAAATGCAGCTGTTTGTTAAGCTTTTGAGCAGTCCCATAAGAATTAAAATTTTGGGGTGTTTTTTTTAATATTATTGTATAACTTTTTTCATTGAATCTTATTGAACTGATTAATTATCTTGAAACATACATTCATTTTTATGCTGACTATTTTGTTTAATGTCTAGATATTTTAATATCTTTTTTTTTATTATAGATTAATCAGAACACATCAGTCAAAGCCTTCTATAGTTGTTAAAGTTTAGGATATAAATGCTGAACCTTGTAAGTCTTAGGGAAAAAAATCAATATATCCAAATTAGAAATGCACTGGATAAAGTAATGAACAGCATTTAATTGCCCATTATAAAGTTAGTACAAGTTGCGACTGACAGTGTCTGGAATGATTGGGAAAACCAAAATATCATTGGTCTACTAAAAACAAACCAATTCACTGCACAATTCATGCATCTCATAGCTAGATACTTCGAATACAAAAACGTGTCAAAAGATTGCTTAGCAGATTGTAAATCTTATGAAAACAAATGACTCAACACATTGTCAATTAAAAAACTTAACAGTTGAGGTGCGAGAATGTAAGTAAGATGGCAGTCAACTATTCTTTTGGACACTTTGTTGAACTCCTAAATCTTATTGTAAAATTACAAATGAAAAGGGAAAATTTGTGACTTAAAACACCATCTTTACAAGGAAAGGAAAAATATTATTGATTTCTCAGAAACAACATTTAGTTTAGAATCTAATCTTAAATTTTTGTGAAAGATTTCAGAAGAAATATTTGATCATTTTGCACAAATTAAAATTTCTAGAGATGAAAAAGGATCGGGCATTTAAAATGCACCATGAATCATCTTGTAGAAATGAATTTCTGAAATTTATGCCAGAATCTAAATATCCACACATAAAGGAGGATGCTTGTCATTAACTGGTAAATCGTATTGCTGTGCACAAGGAAGCTTGTTCAATGGATCAGCGAACCAGTCTTAATGTCCCTAAATGTTTTCTGCATTACGTAAATTGATTTTTAAAATTTATAACCATTAGTGGAGAAATGATGATGATGAGTGGGAATTTAAAAGAGAGCATTGAGAATACAAAAAAAAACAGCTTTCTAATAAAAAAAATGGTCAAATGATTAACTCTGTACATAGAAATAAATAGCAACATGAACTGATCAATAATAATACTACAGTACTCAACTTTTACCTCTACCCCTGCCAAAAGATGACACCTCAAAGTCATCATCATTTTTAATGTCTGCTGGTCCTTTGTCTTGAATGTGTCTTCTGCCTCGACTAACGCCTCAGGGACTCTGTATTGTTATCTAAAAATTTAATAAATAATATCTATAGAATTACATTTTCAGGTTACGGACGTAATAAAACAGATGGCTTAATGAATCAAAATATCTCTAAAATCCTAGGTTAGTGTTCACCAGTTCTTAAATACTGAAAGTTAAGGGAATTAGAAGAGATAAATCTTAAGTAAACAAAATCAAACTTCATAGCACAATGACAGTCTCAGATTTTAAAAAATGCATTTAAACTCCTTACCCACACAACTGAATAATTATTATCACTGCTTTTAATGCAAAGAATTAAAAAGATAATAACATACCTGATCTTTGGATTCCTAGAAAGAAATTGAAAAAAAAAAAAAAAAAATCAGTTTTTTTGAAAACTAAAAATTGAACATGTATTTCTCTAAAAAACATCGAGAAAAATATCAGACTCTTTAGTTATATTTCCTGTCAAATCATTATTTAAACAGGCTTGTTAATACTCCAAAATAATTAAAGAATTTGGAATACTTTATTGCTAACTACCATCAAACAAAAAATATATATTTTACCAGTCTACTTTTTCTTGATCAGAAACTCTATAATTCTGTAAGAATTAAATAGATAAAAATGATTGTATTAATTGGTTTAATCGACACTCTAAATAAAGCATGCAACAGCTACTTTATACTAAGAAAAGGCCAATAAAGAATAAACTATTTTAAAAAGATTCTTCACCTTTCAGTAAAGATATGATGTTTATTTATGTATTATCATTCAATATTAATACTTACTGGTTTAGAAAAGTCTTTACAGAAGAAGTATCATCAAAATCGTGGATGGGTTTGAAAAGTCTTCAGAATTCTAAATAAAAAATATTTTATTTAAACATTAATTACATTTTTTTATCAAAAGAATAATTTGGTTCATTTCTAATGTGTTTTTCAAAATATTTCACCTCTCCAAAACTAAGCCTCTACCTGTTTTAATTTTCTTCTTTCCCTTTCTTCCTTGCTATAAGCAAGCTTTACTTTCAAAATAAACCGCTGCCCGATTTTCCTGTGGTCTATTTTGCTTCATGGCTGTTTCAGCATCAACCATGTTTTCCATGGTTACAAAGCTGAAAATAATAGCACAAGAGTTTTAACCATTATAATATAAATATTTAACAAAAGCTCTCTAGAAAAAAAAAAAAGTGAACTAAATGAATCATAAATCTTAATCATAGATTTTACCCTTAGCAGCTTCAGAATAAACCAGTGAAACTGGCTGGTAAAAAACATGAATCTGATAGTGTTGAGCCCTCTTTATTTTTATAAAGAGAGACTTTTATAACCAAATGCTACATTCTATTTCTTGATGTCTACATAGGTTGAATATTTTTTTAATTGGTTTTTGTTACAGTGAAATATTGATTTGCAGAAGTAATTTGTTATTGAATTTAGTTAATAGTTCAACAGTAAAATATATGTTTTTTTAGGGTGCAAATGATTTCATTTTTTCCTACATTATTATTAATGTATTAATTTACTTTTCAATCTAAAAAATGTATCAAATTACAAGATGGATTTATAATTTAAAATTGGCTATCTCAACATTTGGGTTTATCGATTCAATTTTATTATCTTATGAAAATTTGAAGTTACGTAAGTTTGAAAGCAAAGAATTTTTAACTGGAAAAACTAAGTGATAAAGAAAAATAGTAAATAAGTTTAAAGTAAAAATACAAATTTAAAAAAAAAAAAGTTTTCTCAATTAAATTTCTCTGATTGAAAGTTAAGCTTTAACAAATACATTTTTACAAACCCAATTAGTACTCCGGAGGTTGGTTTTATTGGAAGTGATAATTCTGGCTTTCAATACTTTCCCATATTCTGCAAACAGATTATAAAGGCCCTCCTGCAAAAAAAAAAAAAAAAACAATAATGATTATACAATAATGATTGTACTTCTCGTTTTACTTTCTTTTTTTTTTTTTTATTTGTATTAAAATTAATACTTATCTAACTCACATCAAATTAAATAAACAACACAGAAGAAATATTTTTATGTTTACCTGACCAAGAGTTGGAGGAATGTTTTCAACATACAAATCAATATTTTTGACATTCCTGAATAGGTAAAAGGAAAAAGAAATAAACCTTAATTATGTGTATAAAATAAATTAGCTTTGTTTTTCTTGTTTAGTCAGGAAAGAAATATATCTTTAGAAAATGAACATTCGTCTATCAAAAATAAAGAAGCTTACTCTGATAAGTCTCTCCCAAGTCCTGCTGGGTATCTGTTGAATTCTGGATCTTCATATGCTTCTTTCATAGGATTCCAACTCTGCATTTTCTGTTTATATCTGTCTATAATGAAAACAATCAATAAAGTACAGTCCTTTAAAAAGAATCATATTCAGTCATAATTTTGACAGTTTTAGTTAGAAGAGTCTAATTAAGGGAGATGGATGATGAAGTGGTGTTGAGCATTCGACTGTCAACCTGAAAGTCCCATGCTTCATCCTTGGTGAGACCGTAGTCCACCCAGCTTTAAATGGGTACACAACTTAAGTTAGTGAAGTAAAGGTGGCTGGGCATTGTACTAGCCACACAATCCCTTAATATACAGAAACAGATGAATTCTACACTTCTGTACACTTCATCTGCCCTGATAGCCTTAAGGGCACTTTACAAATACACTTTGGTTTAATTAATTTTTTTTAAATGTCTATGACAAAAACAGAAACATACAAATCAGAATTAAAAAAGTGTCGACAATAAAAAGATGCTTTCACTACAGTTGCCAATAAAAAACATTTTTGGGTACCCTATAGGTAGCCAGAACACCAGGGCAACATATGTGCAAACACATATACAGCACTCTGGGCATTTGAATTCCATTTCTGCTTATCTTTGGATAAAAATCTTCAATTGGGGCTCCACTGATCACACTCAAACACCAATAGATGAGTCATTTTCAGCAAATTGTTCAAAATTGTTTATTCCATTCATGTTCTGATGTATGACATATATGACAATATTAAAACATTTAATTAGGTACTTCAGAATCAATGCTCAGATGGGACTTATTTGAGGCACTCTGCTCAGTATTAAGTTTCTAACGCAGCTAAGAAATAGGAAATTTTAAATCAATTATCACTCACTTCTATAGCCCATTGAAACTTTGAATACTTGTTTATTCTTGATGATAAATGTTTGAGTCAATTAATTAAATTCTTATGGAGTCCGTATCTCACTGGTTTTTATAATGTTTATACAAAGAGGAAAATAGCAGAAGAACATTACCTTGTAGCAAGTAAATCACAGTTACTAAGTTGTTTATTTTTTTGTTGTTTTTCAGTCCTGCATGCTCTTTTTAATATACTGTACAAGGGGATCCCTTCTACCATAGTACTTCAAACAGGGCCAGCATAATTCGGCATGAAAAGCTTAAGATACCAAACTCACATTTCTGTAAATAATATTTAATAACTGAATTTAAGAAATTGTCATTTTATATTACTAATTTTTAGTAACAGTAGAACCAATCATCCTGAATAACAAATGAATAGGCCTAATAATTGTTTTCTATCTTTCCAAATATTAATACAAATAAATTTCATGTAAAACCCTCAAACAAAGTTGTACTTTAGCAAGATTGTTTAAATTAAAAACGATGTAACACTAAGAATCATGATATAGTGATTGCAACTGTCAATACATGTATTTTATGAATTTTTTTTTTTTTAGAAAAAGCTCATGTAATGTTATATTTATAACTTTCCCAGTTTCAATTAATGGACATTTAAAAGTCAAATACACCTGAATTAGTGATGAGACGGTTCCAGAATTTTCATCTATGCTTATTTCATTCCGATTCTTCTCTTAGACATTAATTCTCAATTTGATTCCTGACGCTATAATCTTAATAAAATAGTAACAGAAAACAAATTTTTAATAATAGCTTCTTCTTTTCATTAATGACCAGTAGACAGTGCTTTGTGGCAATACATTTTGGCTTAAGTATTCAGCTAGAGATGAGGATTTTGTTTTAAAGAAAGCAAGAAAAGTTAGATTTGTAACATAATCTTAACCACAACAGTTGCAATCAAATTAAAAATATAGCTTAAACTAATTTAAATACACTTTTGAATGCATAGACTAGATGAAATTAAGTGAGGAAGGAGTGTTTTAAGATAGAATTAAATGTTGTAACCACATAAGCTGCATTCATGACAGCAACTCCCTGAAGAAACTATCATACATTACTGCTATCAGACACAGACACACTAATACATACACACAAACAGATCTAATGACAGGAGACATAGACTGACACATAAAAACATCTGTTGACAGGATATACAGATTCACTGGCTAATAAAATATTTTTTGACAGAGGATACAAGCAAATGTCACATGACAAAATACCACACTTACATGCAGAAGAATGGTATTGCTGATCACAAGACACCATGGGGATTTGTTGGCTGTAATTAAAATGCACCTATCACTGCATGTATTGTGGCGATGAGTTACTGTACTATTAGATGACATGCTGTGCACTGATGTCATAATATTTAAAAGTCAATAAATGTCTTGATGTCAAGCTAAACTAGAGGATCTAATGATGTGAGGGCGCCTTAATGTACACCTTGATTCGACACATTTCACTAATTGCTTACAGTTGATGTTATGTTTGTACCACAGTGTACACAAATGACGTCAGGAATTGATTTTATTAGGTTGAAAATCATTTGATTCGATTACCAGCAAAAAGTACAGATTCTTTTGATTCTCGATTCTGATGAATTATCCCATCACCTGGATTCTGATGAATTATCCCATCGCTATTCTAAATGCAGTATAATTTTTTTTGGTTACAATAGAATGGTAAAAATTTTTTAAAGAATATTTCATTATATTTAAACTTTAATTGTCATCAATTTTCAAACCAGCATTAAAATATCCATTATTTCCAAAGAGTATTTAAAACTATGTGGACCATTTTTAGATATTGAACAATTAAAAGTTATATTTTCTAGCATGTTACTTGACAGTATGCATTTCCAAATTATACAGTTAAAGGATTAACACAAAATTGTTTCGGAGAGTATCACAGAATAGTTTGGTATTTTAAAATATTTTGTGATCTCTCCTTCCTGGTCTGAGAGACATACCATGATCCACGGGGGATGGATCATAGGGGTTCTCTAGTCAGGAAAAAAAACCCATTACTTGCGAGGGTGGTGGTACTGTGGTCAATGAGGACTATCCGAGACCGCAGTATTCACAGCTGGCGGTGGTGACGGATGTGGTCGGCACACAACACCCCTTCCACTCCGTCCCACTCAAGCACACCTGCGCAGCTTGCCATTTCCCGGCTGAGGGTACAGGCACACTACACCCTTCCCCCTCTGCCCGAGTGGCAGGAAAAACCCCTTTCCTTGCCATTCCTGGCCCGACCGGCAGTACACACACCCTGCTGGTCTGGCCGGTTTGGCAAGGATTAAAACCCATCTTTCTGCCATCCCTGCAGATGATAGCGGGCACACTCACCCCGCCGCTCTGTAGGCATGGCAGACGTGCATCAACGCCGCCAACAATGTTGGTGTGGTAGGCACACTACACCCTACCATGCTGGCAATGGCGGCGTTAAAAAAAAAAAAAAAATTAAAAAAAAAAAATAAAGGATTAACACACATCACTACTTTCCCAAATAAAAACATTATGGGTGTAATTAGGAGTGTATTACCTGGTAAGATTAATTACCATGGTGTCATTGGTGTCTCCTGGCCAGGTTATAAGAAAAAAAACTTGTTTCGACAGTGGTGCTACATGATCCAATGAGAGGTTAAGCCGATACTGGTATTCTTAGCTAGCAGTGGTGACAAAAGTGGTCTGCACACAATACCCTTCCACTCTGTCACACTCTTACTGCCTACCATTTCTGGCCATCAATTAGGCTGGTGAGACAGGTATACAACACCCTTTTATCAAGAAAGATGAAATGTTTCTGTAGCTATAGCATATGGAGTAGTGCCGAAATGCTTCTAATATTTATATATATTTATGCATACTAGCCTAGCCTAAAATGTGGGTTAGGCTAGACTGGATTAAAATGCTTCATATTTTACATTTATGTAATGCATAGAACTATTCATAACAGGCTATGATTGTTACTCCAATCAGGGTAATTTTTATTATTCTGTTACCACTATAATCTGTGTAAAAAGCACATACACTTTAAAAAAAAAACAACAGCATCATTTTTCCATGTCGAGTGCACTTTATCTAAATCTTCTCAATTAACATATTGCACTCCACATACTTTTTTAAAAATCTCAATCACTTCTCTTGCAAGATTTAAGTCCAGCACTTAACCTAAATACCAAATAATTTCCTCCTGCATTTGCCCCAGGACATTACAAAAAATGTAAATATTTTTGATGTCTAAAAGATTTTAAATAAACGACTCAAACATTTTGAAATAGTGCAGTCATCAAGAATACACAAGTGTTCAAAATTTATTACCGATTGAACCTCAACCACTGATAAGTTATTTCCGATTTCCCAAAATGCAACGTACTGCAGACAAAGCAAGTTAAATCAAATCATATCGCATACAAAACATAATACAACTGATTTCCATATCTTTCAATTTCACACTAGGTGCACTTCTTATGACTACTATTAGTGTTATCTGTTTGTTAGCTATAAAAATAAGTAAACACTTTGACACTAAAAAATATAAAATTAAAAAACATTTAAAAATTAAAAAAAGAGACTTAAAATAAAAATGTACTAAAAGTTATAAATATACAGCTTTAATCTCAGAACATACAGATATCTGTATTACTAACACTAACAAGTAAAGAGAGAAGTGATAAGAAATCTGTCAATATAATAAAAAAAATATTATCCAACTGAGAGACGTAAGCAGGCCCAAACTCAAATTTTATTTTTGGGCCACTAATCCCACACTCCGTTGGAAACCATCGATGACCATGGACAGGGTAACTCTTATAAACTTATTGCAGCTACTGTACTGCTTGTGCCATGCTATGCATAAGCTGTAGCATGTGCCATGATGTGCAGATGCTTATAAAACGTATATTATAAAGTCATATTGCTATTGGATTCATTTGGTAAGACATAAGCATTCATTTCATTCAAGACAAGCATATCTCAATCTAAAATTCAAAGAAAAAGTTCATCAATATACCTCAAAATATTATACTCAATACCCTCAAAATTATACTGGCACTGACTCCGTGGAAATCAAGTCAAATTTTACATTAATTACTTTCGAATTTAGTTTATCTCACACTCGCTAGAAAAACACATCTAACAACATATTCATACCTGCAAGAAACTAGAATACAGTAAGAAATTTAACGTTAATTTGTATTTTATTTTACTTGATTTAAAGATTTTTAAAAGTTGAAAAGAGCGGTGTGCAACCTAAATTAGATAACGTTAATTCCGCGAAATGCCAGATTTTGATTTGTACTTTTTTTTTTGTTAGGGTCAAAATTGTGAATTTTAAAACATACTAAACAAATCGATTTAGATAAATTTATTCATGGTGTATGTCAACTTGTATAAATTGCATTAAAAAAACCTCATAAATAACAGAAAAACAATCAGTGATGGCAATAAACAACATCAAAGCCCTTGTTGAATGAAAGTACTTTAAATAAAAATCAATTATTTACGTCGTAGTAGATATGATAGTATGGTGCTGTTTATTTATCTCAATTTTACATTTCTACAGGAAGATATTGATAACGCACAAAAGTAGGGCCAACTTGTTTAAATTTGAAACTAATCGTGTATTTCAAAATTTGATCAGACATCTTAAACAATAATATGGCTATTCTTGATGAGAAATATTAACAATAAAAATCATCTTGTAGAAATAGTGGCCTATATATATATATATATATATATATATATATATATATATATATATATATATATATAGGCCATGTGTTCTACTTTTATTTTTGAAGAATAGGGGGTAGGTGTGAGGGGCTTAGACGAAAAAGATGTTGATGTTATAAATAAAGTGTTCTTAATAATCTTTGAACATTTGTGGCTTTTCTAAAAATACCTACCTGTTAACAGTGGCATCTTTGGGGAAGGTGCGGGCCGAACCGGGTGACACCATCTATGAGTGACACCAAAATGGGCAATTCTAAATTTCAAAGCAGAAACCACTCGGTCTAGTCGGGTTTTATATCAAATCATAGTTAAAAACATGAACAGTAGCACAGGCATGGGCGTATTCAATGGGGGAGGGGGGGCATTTCCTACATTATGGAAAAATGTCATAAAGTTGTCACAATAAAACTGAACTAAATTTCCTGAAAGTTTGTTACATTGAATTAGACAATGTAAATATATCAAACATAAAAAAAGAATTATATCTGCAAGAATAACTGATTACATTATTGTAATTTTTAAAATAATGGTTTCAGTGTCGATTAGTTACTATACTAATAAAATAAAGTATTAAAATATAAATTACACTGATACAGAAATAATATTGTAATTTTAAACTATTTATTCTGGAACAAAAATTGTAAATGTCTTTGTAGGCTGTTTGTTCAAATCGATTGATAACATTTTCTTTAAATTGTTGATACTCATCATACAAAGACCACATAAACGATCAGCACCAGTTGTTGAGCGTAGCCCCGTTTTTACTCGTCTTAGAGTGCTATAAATGATCTCTCGATTGTGCTTGTTGTTACTGGAAGAGCCGAGGGGGGGGGGCGGATGGTCGTGTGATAAAGCACTCGACTGTCGACCTAAGGGTCCTGGTTCGATCTCCGGTGAGGACCAATGGATATTTCAGGTCATGTCTTAAGTCCCCGCTATATCTCCCGTGGTGCCTACATGACCATTGCACTATAAGCTATGGTGGGGACGAAAGAATGGCACCATAAAAAACCATCCCATTAGTGGTTTAAAGAATCTAAGAGATTTCATCTCAACCTTACAGGGACTTCACACACTGGAAGATCAAATGCTGTCAAAAAAGCCATCTTAATCATGGGGGAAAAATTGGTTCATCTAAAACCTCACATCGAGTTATTGTTTATGTTTTTCCCCTTTACTACTTTTTCCATATATCATACCAGGTTTCACTCACCTCGATTGAATTGTCAAATGCGTAATAATCAGCAATATTATAGCCCTAGCTTGATCCTTAAAATGCGAGTTTCTAGTTTTGTCATCAAAAAGGGATTCAAAACTAAAAGGGAAAATGTTAGTTTATTTTCTATTCAAAAACGAATTTTCAGTGATGATATAATAAAATGAAGGTAGGGTATAAAAACAGTTAATATAAAATAATCCTCAGGCAAATCAACTTTTGGATTTTCCCTGTTCATTTGTCTTCCAGCTTGCAGTGGCGGCGGAACGAAATATTTTAAGGGGGTGCAAGCGAAATTTAAATTAAATTCTCTCAGGTATAGTGCAGGAAAATTCGGAATATGTATCATTGCTCATGGTGAAAGTCTTGAGGGGGTGACACCCTGAATTTTCCACACCAGGTGACATCAACCATCATGGCGCCACTGCCTCTTAGATCCTTTTTGAAACATTGGGGGGGGGGCAGGTCCAAATCCAGGGGGAAAAAGCGTTGAGTAGTAAGTAAATGGCGGCAGAATATCTTAAAAGTTCCCTTAGTCCTAAAGGGATATCGGGGCAGATGAAATGTAGAATTCCTTTGTTTTTATAGCCTCTGCATAAAAAAAACGATGGTGTGGCTAGCACAACTCACAGGGTTACTTCCCAACCAAAAGTCAGGTACTCATTTAAAGCTGATGGGATTGGGAGACTTTCAACTAACTTTCACCTACAAAAATTCCCTTGATTCTCACCGAGGGTCGAGACTGGTGTTTCCCAAGTCAAGCACTGTACACCAGTGGTCCCCAAACCCCTTTCCGTGGATCAAATGTGAGGCATTGTAAATCAAAACAATCTAATATATATATATAATCAACGCCCCCTCCCTCCTCCCCCAAGCGGGCCGCGGTGAAATTATCAAGTGTCGACCGGTCCGCGGCGAGAAATAGGTTGGGAACCATGCTGTACACCACATGGTCATCCATCCGCCTTGTATATGCTTCACTAGCCTATAATTTAACCAGAGCCACTCCCGGCCTATTTGCTGTCTGAATGCAAAAGTATTTGCCGCACCCCCCCCCCTTTTTTTCCGTAAATCAGTAAAGTTTTCTAAAGTAATGTTTTCTCATGTAAAATATAAATCATAATGATATTTAATGTCAGAACTGTATATTTTTCATGATTTCAAAATATCACATTCTTGCACTATTTTATCTACCTCAGTCCATCACAATTTAAATGTTGATAGCCTACTTTATCGATCTGATCTATTTCACTCCTGTGAATCAACGCTACTCCCGCAGCAACAGTTACTGGCAGTGCTTGTCAAATGTGCAAATGTATCAGCATACTGAGGTGACACTGTGGCATTTTGGTTGTGATCTCGATCTGAATGCTGTATAGGTTATATGATCAAATCCCCTCAAGCCCAGAAACCTACCTATGTCATCCGCGATGCTGCATTAGTCATTATACACTCGCCCGTGGAGGGGATGAAAAAAGGGCACAGCGAAAGACAAAAAAAAAGTCATCTAAGTGGTTTTTATATTCAAAAGATAAACCCATCACCCAAACAAGGATTATATAATATTAATCTGCATATTGGGAAAAAGCACCGACCACTTTCTGTCAAATATTTACTCCAAAACTTGAAAAATAGTTATTGGTTCCAAATTCAATTCATTAACTAAATCAACTGAATTGATTTGCATACACTATAACTGTCTATTTTGGTCCGTTAGTTTTTCATCGTAATGTAACCATGCATTTAATTTTATTTCATAATTTCTCATTCATTGGTATGATTATCATGAAGAAAATTAAAATCTGCAGCATGTAATTTTAGCTGCTCATATGTTTTACCTATTGATCTGTTAAATGTGATATCTAGAATTGAAAACTATACATCCTTCTCGAACGGGGTTCCGGGGCATTGATCTGTTAAATGTGATATCTAGAATTGAAAACTATACATCCTTCTCGAACGGGGTTCCGGGGCATTGATCTGTTAAATGTGATATCTAGAATTGAAAACTGTACATCCTTCTCGAACGGGGTTCCGGGGCATTGATCTGTTTCATCCTTAAGCTCAATTTCGAATATTTCTTTTTAACTAAGAGCGGCTCTGCATCACACAACACATATGACTGTGCCATAACGATCAAAATGGAAATGCATTCAACCTAAATATTCATACAGAAATGTAATGTGAGTGATAAACTTAGCGGCTGGATCTTTATGCTGCAGCCCGATCTGCCTCACAGAATATACATTATAATATATATTACGTGATCTACATTCTGTGTGTGGGATACACAGAATATATTATGCTGCGGTGGTACATCTCATCCTTTCAGGGACTTCTAAAAAAAAAATAGATTGTATAGCTTGTTCTGCGCAATGAACTAGTTGCAAGTTGTACATTCATTTTGCATTGCGTAGTCTTATAATCAGAACTCATAGACATTTAGCGCACAGCTTAGAGGGAACAGTGCACGACCTCATCCACAGCACTTTTATTCTAGCCCCAAGGGCAGATCCTATTTTAGGTTTTAGTGTGTCCCTGATAAACGTAAGTCCTTATCTATTGGAGCAATGAATGGTTCACACCCCCATAACACACACTAAAGGGATGGGTATTCTACCACAAAGGGGAGATCATATTGTGTGTTTTAGTGGGCCCTAGACAAAGGTTGGATCAATGAAACGCTCTTATATAAAACTATGCATGATATTTTGTTTAGGCTATATACCTAACCATTTTGGTCCTATTGTGGGGCCCCACTCTGGAGCGGGGTCGGAGTAGACCTGCCAGCCGAATTTTTTAAAAGTTTCGGCTGGCTGACATAATTTTTCGGCTGATAGCCGGCGTAGCCGAATTTGACCATAAATTGGATAAATTGACATTTTCGGCTGATTTTTGGCCGATTACGAAATATTTGGCTAAAACTCGGCTAACGCCTAAACAATATTGAATTGATAAAACTTCAGCAATAAAACAATTTTACAATACTTGTGGAAAAGTTTTATTATTTAAAACAACAGAAATAAACAGTTGTATATGGCTGTCATACTAATACAGTACATGAATACATTCCAGTCTCTCAATACCTTAATAAGCACTTAAAATATCAGTTTATAATGTCATGAATAAAACAAACGCGATGTAGATTATCAGCTGTTAGACTTGATTGTTTGCTGTTCATTATCAAACCAGTAACTGAAAACATGCACTCCACTGGTACATATGATGCTGATGATAGGTGAAGACGAGCCAGTTGAGTAAGTTTTTGATACGAGGATGATGCAACACCAGAAAGCAATGACATCATGAAACTGAAGAACAAGCGCCGTCAAATAATTTGCAATTTCCACTGCCATCTGAAATAAATGTTCAAAAAATCAAAACACAACAGTACTAACTGCTAGTTTTTAAAAAAAAACATTTCATTATAGTGCACAGTATATGTATTTTAAAATATTTTACTTCAAAATGACTGGTTTATTGAGAGCGAAATAAAACGAAAACTGTTTCAATGCCATAAATTAACACAGAATACCTTACTAGTACAATCGTCTGGTAACAGCTCAGTTCTCAGCTCATTCATCAGCTCCATTCCCAATCGCTTACATCGGGTTTCTTCAGAAACATGTTCACTGACTAGCTGCGAATGCGATACATCAGCTTTAGACAAGATGAATCCACGGGCCATGGCTGACTGTATTGCGTTCTCCAGAATTGTGGCTGCTTCTGACCGTGGAATCAATGATTTGAAATTTGGATCAAGCAGCTGATGCAGCTTAATGTGATCACTTACAGGAAATCGATGGTCAAGCTGGTTGAGATGTGACAGCTTGATTATTCGTATTTTGTCATCATGATCATATTTTCAAGTCAAGTATAGACTGAATCATCATCAATGTTGAATTCCAACGCGTTGGACATGATGCCTTCACTGACTTATCATTGTGTCTATGACTGTCATTGATGGCGTTAGTGCTGCTCTCAGAGGCATCCATTATTGATGCACTGAGCTGATCATCTACAAGAAGCAATTCACAAACTTAAGACATGCCTTCTTTTAGGGTCTTTATCATTTCTTTATCCTCTGTGAATGCTGCATCGTCTTCTATAATTGCGGTCTTGAAATTCTTCATTTTTAATTGATGTTGTCGGTAGTATTAAGGTGCAATACGTGTGCTGTAAAGTGCTGATAAGAGTTAACCTTCAAAAGCTTTGAAGTCTTTATCATAATTGTAGCACCATCATGGCAGCTAGTATTTTGTGATCAACAGAAAAGCTTTTCAAGACAGAGCTGATATGGTCAGCAAGATCATGTGCAATAAGATTAAGTAATGCTACAGTTAATATAACTCCGCCAAGGACGGTCCCAAGCCCGGCTGAAAAAGGAGGAGGGTTAGGCGTGCGGCTAGCAACCCCACCCTGTCAAAAAAAACTTTTGCTACAGAAACACGAACTAAAGAAAAAACAGATATTTCAGTCCTGGGAGAAGAAGGTTCTTCATCACGAAGACTCATGAAGCTTAGTTGTGGTGAAAGCCGAAAGGAAGCCACAAAGCCGACTACCCTTCTGACAACCAGGAAAACCACTATCGGCACATGGAATGTCAGGACCATGTATGAGTCAGGAAAGATGGCTCAGATAGCAGCAGAGATGGAGAGAAACAAGTTGACCATTTTAGGCATTAGCGAGACAAGGTGGACACAAGCTGGACAGAGACGACTGTTATCAGGGGAGATGCTGCTGTACTCCGGACACGAAGAGAATGATGCACCACACACACAGGGAGTTGGCCTCATGCTGTCCAAGAAAGCACAGGGGGCACTGATTGGATGGGAAGCACACGGTCCGAGGATCATTACTGCCTCCTTCCGTACCAAGAAGAAGATCAAAACTAATATAGTCCAGTGTTATGCACCAACAAACGACAGTGATGAAGACGACAAAGACCAGTTCTACAGCAGAATACAGAAGTTACTTGAGACCTTCCCTGGAAAAGATGTAACCATCCTCATGGGAGATTTCAATGCAAAGATTGGGTCCGAAAACACAGGTTATGAACAAGTCATGGGCACACATGCTCTGGGAACGATGAACGAGAATGGGGAGAGATTAGCAGACCTGTGTGCACTCAATAACATGGTCATTGGAGGGAGCATATTTCCCCATAAAAGAATCCACAAGAATACATGGATAGCCCCGGATAAAGTGACAGAGAATCAGATAGACCATTTTTGCATTAACAGGAAATTTAGAAGATCCCTACAAGATGTAAAAGTGAGAAGAGGGGCGGATGTAGCGTCTGATCACCATCTTGTTGTAGCGAAATTGAAACTGAAGCTGAAGAGAAATGAGACAAGCACGGCAGACAGAAGAGTAAAGTACAACATTAACCTTCTGAAAGATCCTAAGATAAAAGAACAGTTCAACTTGGTGCTGAAGAACAAATATGAAGTGCTCCATGAACTGGTGGAAGAGGAGTACAGTGTATCAAATGAGTGGCAGAAAGTGAAAGAGTCATTAAGATCAGCATGCCAAGAGGTACTGGGGCCAATGAAACACCATCAAAAAGCGTGGATCACAACTGATACCCTGAATAAGATAGAGGACAGGAGGAAGAAGAAAGCAACAGTCAACAACAGTAAAACTAGATCAGCTAAAGGCAAAGCTCAAGAAGAATACACGGAAGCACACAACAAAGTGAAAAGAAGTATTAGGAAGGACAAGAAAGACTATGTGGATGGATTGGCAGCTGAAGCAGAACAGGCAGCTTACAGTGGAAACATGAAAATGTTATATGAAATAACAAAGAGACTTTCAGGGAAGACCAACAAACCAGAAAGACCTGTCAAAGACCAGCAAGGGAAAGCTATTAATGAATTAGATCAGCAGTTGAATAGATGGGCTGAGCACTTTGAGGAACTCCTGAACAGACCAGCACCACTGAACCCCCCTGTCATTGAACCAGCCATAGCAGATCTGCCAATCAACTGTGACAAGCCAACCAAAGAGGAGATCAGAAAAGCCATCACCCTGATAAAAAATGGGAAAGCAGCTGGACCAGATGACATCCCAGCAGAGGCACTAAAGGCAGACCTCAATACGTCAGTGGAGATGTTGTACCCACTCTTTGAAAGGATATGGGAGGAAGAAGACGTACCAACAAACTGGAAGGAAGGATATCTCATCAAGCTTCCCAAAAAAGGTGACCTTAGCGACTGCAACAACTACAGGGGCATCACATTGCTATCAGTGCCAGGCAAAGTCTTCAACCGAGTCCTTTTGGAGAGGATAAAAGACACAGTCGACCCACAGCTGAGAGACGAACAGGCAGGTTTCCGTCAAAACAGGTCATGCACAGACCAGATCGCAACGCTCCGCATCATAGTTGAGCAGTCCCTGGAGTGGAACTCGCCGCTATACATCAACTTTATTGACTTTGAGAAAGCGTTCGACAGTGTAGATCGAGAAATCCTCTGGAAACTTCTTCGACATTATGGTGTCCCCTTAAAAATAGTTAAACTGATCGAGAAATCATATGAGGGTATGTCCTGCAGAGTTATCCATGGAGGGCAGCTAACAGACAGCTTCCAGGAACGAACAGGAGTCAGACAAGGATGCTTGCTTTCCCCATTCCTTTTCCTACTGGCTATAGACTGGATTGGGGGGACGGGTAGTCGTGCGGTGTAGAGCGCTCGACTGTCGACCGGAGGGTCCCGGGTTCGAATCTCAATGAGAACCTTGGGATTTTTTATTTTTTCAGGTCCTGGTGAAAGTCCCCAAGTCCACCCAGCTTTAAATGGGTACCTGACTTTAAGTTGGGGGAGTAAAGGCGGCTGGGCGTTGTGCTAACCACATAACCCCTTCATATGCCGAGGTTATAGAAACAGATGAATTCTACACTTCATCTGCCCCGATGGCCCGTTAGGGTTAAGGGAACTTTACTTTACTTATAGACTGGATTATGAAGAAATCCACCAGGGAAAGAAGAAATGGAATCCAATGGACTTTGCTAAAACAGCTGGACGACCTGGACTTTGCAGATGACCTTGCTCTCCTTACACATAGCCATCAACAGATGCAAGAGAAAACAAATCTTGTGAATGCAAAGGAGGTCGGCCTTAGCATACACACATCTAAAACCAAGATCCTGAAAATTAACTCCACCAGCAGTGACCCTAAACGGAAGTAAACTGGAGGAAGTAGAGTCCTTTACTTATCTGGGTAGCATCATAGATCAGCAGGGTGGAACAGATGCAGATGTCAAAGCAAGGATCGGAAAAGTAAGAGCCGCCTTTATCCAGCTCAAGAACATCTGGAATTCCAAAGAGCTGTCTCTGAACACCAAAATTCGCCTGTTCAATACCAATGTAAAGTCAGTCCTATTATATGGAGCTGAGACCTCGAGGATTACGAAGACCACCACTAAGAGAGTCCAGGCCTTTATCAACAGCTGCCTTAGGAAAGTTCTCCAAATACGATGGCCTAACACCATCACCAATGCCAGCCTCTTAGAACGAACCGGCCAAGCTTCAATAGAAGAGGAGATCAGGAAGAGAAGATGGGGATGGATAGGCCACACATTACGAAAGCCGGCAAGCAACATCACTAGGCAAGCATTGAGTTGGAATCCTCTAGGAAAAAGAAAGAGAGGTCGGCCTAGAAACACCTGGAGGCGAGAATTTGAAGCGGACATCACCAGGATGGGGTTCAGCTGGAAGCAGCTGGAGAGAATGGCTCAGGATAGAAGTCGCTGGAGAACTTTAGTTGGTGGCCCATACCCCGATAGGAGTGACGGGCAATGATGATGATGATGACAGTTAATATAATGGCGAACGAAATACGGCGGCTAACGAGGCGCGCCGCATAATTTTCGGCGGATTTACGGCCTAGTCACCCCTCTCCCTAAAGGCCGTCGCTGCATATATAGGAAGTTATGTACCGAAGTTGTGTTAATCATGAATCGCAGGTTCAGCTCCGCCACAATAGGGACACAACCCGAACACAGGGATCATTGTCCTTAGGAGGGTCTCATTTGGTACAGTAATCTGCAATAAATGACTTAACGGTTGGAGGTTGTGTGTGTCACATGGTCTCCAGCTCGTGATTTTTTTTCAGGGGGCCCAGAATTAGTGGCAAACCTTGCATGTAAAGCAGAAATGTACAAGTGTTTTAAGAGTAATATATCGATAATTTGAGTATGAGATTGAATGCAACAGTCCACAGTCCTTGACATTTTCTGACCCTTCGTGGAAATAGGGAAGGATGGTATGAAAAAACTGAGATGTCCTGCAGGGGCGCCGAGAATCAACAAGGGCCCCAGGGCAAGACATCATTGCGGGCCCCTTAATAAACAATGAGTCGTGAAAAAATGACATGGTCGGGGCGGCTGGGCCCCCTTACAGATGCGGGCCCCCTGGTAATGACCCCCCTCTCGGCGTGCCTGCTGTCCTGTATTAACTAGGAGTCTAGGCACCGGCGGCGGAACGAAATATTTTAAGGGGGGGCAAGCCAAAATATGACCGAAAGACAAATTTTACCCCCTTAATTCTATAATAGAATATAGTAATTCTGTAGCAAGTATTTAATCGATATTATTAAAAAATAATATATTAAAAAAATAAAAATGAACATTGAGCACTTCTGTCGTCAACTGATTCGTAATGTCAGTTTGTTTACCAATTTAATAGTGAAATTAGATCAGAAAATTACTGATAATTATCATGAATGATGATGAATATGAAACCGGAAACGGTAAACTCAATAAACAAAAAGTAATTTATGAAAAGATAATAAATAATTGTATTTTCTTTAAAAAATTACATTTGCCGTCATTCGGTAGATGGCAATACTTCTCTATACTTATAAGACGCATTTGCTGTCTGTTCCCTTAAAACTCAAGATCCAGACAACCAAATAACGTGAAATTTGATACACGCAGTGGCGCAACCGGGGGGGGGCAGGGGGGCTTGAGCCACCCCCAGGCCAAATCATCAATACATAATTTACGTTATAAAGTTACAAAAAAGACTGTCAAACTGTCTTTTTTCAATATGTGAGCCACCCCCCCCCCAGCATTTTTTGCTGGTTGCGCCACTGGGTACACGTACACAAAATTACATGGGGAATGTTATTAAACAGGTTTCGTTCCATCTCAATGGGTACTTTAATTGTAATTAATTATTTTGGATATCAAAGACATGAAAATTGGCAAACTTTTACCCCGATTTCAGGTTTTACGAGCTTCTCTCCCACATAGCTAACTTACTATAAATATGATCGGTACGGGGAACCAAATATCACATTACTTACTACATTATTACATTCCATTCCTTCATCCATAGGAATTGTCATCTTTTGATACAGTCATGCCTAAGAGAGAGAGAGAGAGAGAGGCAGAGAGGGAGGGAAAGAGGGAGGGAGTGAAAGAGGGAGGGAGAGAGAGGGTGAGGGAGAGAGGGGGGAGGGAAAGAGGGAGGGGAGAGAGAGGGAGGAGAGAGAGAGAGGGAAAGAGGGAGGGAGGGGAGTGAGAGAGAGAGAGGAACTGCCAAAAATGTTGTGTATCACATTGCTTTATGATAAATGTACCCTTTTAATGCAATTTGCATGCAAATAAACCCTTTTTTACGCGTCTTATTTTAAATTTTAATTAAACGTCAAATTACTCTTCTTAAATAAACAGAAAACCTTATTTTAAACCCGGGCAAAGCCGGGTACTGGCAACTAATTTTAAAATATGCCACAACAACTCTCAATAATGTGATTACTGTAAAATGTCAATTAATTATAATTTCTTTCAAATATTAAATTTAAGAAATAAATCAAAGGAATTATGAAAATGATACATATAAACTAAAATGAATTACAAAGTTAAAATTTTAGGGGGGGGGGCAGACTGGAAATTAAAGGGGGGCGCCGCCCCCCTCAAAAGTTTTAGGGGGGGGGCGCACCCCCCCCCCCTGCTCCGCCGCCAGTGAGTCTAGGACGTATGTTAAATTAGTGTTCTTTACTATTTTATTGGCTGTAGCCTATTGACAAATTCTGGCTCTTCCTAGGAACGTTCCAATGAGGAAGGGGCGCACATAACATATCGGCAAGAAAATGCTCGAAAACGACAAAACGTGCTCAGTTATTACTTTTTAAGAAATTTTTTTTTCTCATTATTTACTTAACACTATATTTTTGTAGAACCACTAATTATCATAACTACTGTCGATGATGATTCATCAGGGGAAAATCCGAACACTTTGGTTTATTACAAATTATCATTAAACTCATCAGTAATTAAAATATTACTGTTATAATTTGAAGCAAAATAGATATCATTTTAAGTATATGACAGTCGTACATACATTCAGATGCCTATGGCCAATGCATACGACCAGTGTAGATTCATAGGGTACATAATTCACTGATTTCCAGTGGCGATTTTTAAACTAGGTCAGCTTTTATTATCTTTTTTTATTTTTAGCACATTGGAATTCGTTATGTTGGCATTGCCAGTTTTAAAGAAAGTGTCTTCCGGCTGCTAAAAAACATCGTATGTTTATGTTTGTGATCATATCGATGTTTATTTAGAATCGGATTATATATTCGTGCACAAAATGAAGTTTGTGCATACTTGATCCGATATTTGCTAGTTGTTTCTTTAACAACCGAGGTAAATTACAAACTTAACACTATTTTCAACTGTGAAAAAAAAATATTCCTTCTCTGACTAGTCTGACTTGAATCTTGATTACTGAGTGAAGTAGTGTAGTGAAAACAAAGTGATAATCATTGTTACCTTGTAGGCTTGTATAACTAATTATAATGCTTTCCCCTCTTTCGTTCTGGGTCATTTCTTGGACATTTAATTTATTGAAACATTGATTATGAAATTATGGTTGTTTTTAATAATGTTAAGTAAGACTTATTTCAAAGTCAAACTTAAAAGCTGGGAACTGTTTAAAATAATTTAAAATATTAATATATAATATAGCAAAAATATGTAAAAATACTTTATATAGGATAACTTGGCTTAAAAGACCTAGACCTCCTTTGGATAGGATAGGCCTACTACTACTACATCTAGTAAAGTCCAACAGTTAAAACCATTTTAAAACTAAGTAATTGAAATCTTATAAAACAAAATTAATTTCTCCATCAGGTTTGAGCATTTATTGCAAAATTAAATGTCCCTCTAAAGTATAGATGCAGTGGCTTAGCGAGCTTAACTTGCGCCTGGGGCACAATACCTTTTCAGTGTCCACCCCCCATTTGAAAACCATATAATATTATTTGTCAAATATACCATTTGGCGCCCCTTTTTGAGTAGCGCCCGGGGCATGATGCCCCCCCCCCCCACAGAGTAGCCATGGCTATAGAAACAGATGAACTCTATGATCCTGATGGTCTTTATAGCTTTATAAGGGAAACTAAATGCTTGACAAAGTTTAATGTTGTACCACACTTGTAATTTATTATATAGTATTTTTATCATTGCAAAATTTGCATTCAGCACTAAGTCATTAATCATTAGATTTGCAATTTTTAAATCCAAAATTAACAACAGGTGGTATTGCCATATTGACTCGGCACTTTTTTTTATAGTAATTTATAACATAATAATCATCATAGTAAAACCTTATACTACTTCAATTTTAAATTGGTGATCTTTGCTGCTGTAATACTTATTGTCATCCAAGTTCATCATATCTGTTTTTTTATCCCATGATTTCTAAGAAACAAGATATTACCCAAAAACCTTGGGAAACGCTGTATTTGTGAATTTCAATTAGTAACAAGGTCGGCCAATTTTCCAAGTACTGACTATGCAAGTACAAGTATCCGAGGTGCAAATATACACACTTTTTAAATTGCAAGTACAAGTACTCAAAAATGTACTGGGGTCAAGTACAAGTACCAAGTTCCTCATCTCTATCCTAAAGTAGTATAATCATGCTTTCCCTTGCCCTAGTAACCCTCTTAAAATAATTACACATTACAAATGTTAGTTGGCATCTAACTTTTATAAAAATCACCATTTCATGTCTCTCTGTAAAAATAATAATTATCAAACTTAGCATGCTATCGTGTGGGTATGTGATTAATGTGTATTTGTGTGTATGACAAATAAACTAACAATGTCATGTTATGAAAAAGAGTTTAGTGGTTGTAAAGTGAGAGTTGATGTAAATAAAACCAGAAGTGTTATGTAAAGCCTTAAACAAATATTTCATATAAAATGCCCCCTCTAAATGCATGAAGCCTGTAAAGGCATAAGAAAATTTGGCAAAAAATGTAGATTTGAAACGAGGATTTAACATGTATGTACATATTAAAGCTGCTTTTCAATAAAAAAATTAGTCAAAATTACTTATTCAGCCAGTTATTAGTCCTCATGTAGCTTCCGCCTCTTTCATAAATACAATTCAATTTCAATAAGATCAGAATCATTTATAATAATTTTCATTTGGCAACACATCTGCTTAAAAATAACCAAACTTCGCAGAATTTCACTCATAACAAAAGACTGGAAATAAACCCCAGTGCTATTGACTTATGACTTGTCATTTCATTCATCATTGTGAGTTTTCCCACAAACTCTGAATTGGCAGCATTTGGGTAATATTAACCAATTTAGGTGTTGTTAAAAATTGAAATTGCATACATTTTTTAAACTCGTTAATGGTGATTAATCAGCAGCCAAAATCAACACCTTTTATTATTAATATTGATTATCTCAACAAGAATTAATCATGAAAATGACACTTATTTTACTGACTTGTTGATGTGTACATTTTTTTTTCAAGAAATCGCCAAACATATATTTAATTTTTTAAACTTTTCTCCAACTCAGAGTTAAAATATAAATCATCATGTTTTTTTTTCTGTAATCCAGTCAAATGTTATTTCACCGTTATTTAAATGTTCACTGTCAGGATCCATGTAGCATTATCTCTTATTTTTCTCTTTTTGTCTGATTGATTACTTTATTAAAATAAAGTATCTTTTAAAATTATTTTAAATGTACAAGTTTAAATAAGAAAATATGTGTCCCTGTATAAAGTGATAAATATGACTTGTCTTAATTCGTTTTTTTAATTAAATTGCATCATTGAACTACATTAACATGCTTTTTTTAAAGCTTATAAGTACTTTTAAATATCCAGATCATAGTTGTTAAAAAAAAATAGTGGAAAAAAAAAATAGTAATGACATAGTAGATAAAAACTGATTCATTGGGATCTGAACTAAACTCATCAAAGAACTGCTTTTGGCTCTAATTGCTACCAAATCCTAGTCTGACTTTTGATGAAATAATGACGTGCATTGTACACAAGAATTTTTCAACATATTTTTTTTAACTAATGGTATGCATGCTGTAATATTCACAGATGTTGCCATTTGTATCATAAATTGTTGTGCCATTTGTAATTGTCATGTTGACCCATTTTGTACACTAGTCAGTGAATTCACCAGATTAAAATGAAGGAGGAAAAAGTAGATTTTCTTTTAACAAGTTTCATAGACAGTTTAAAAATAAATTATCTGTTTCTTAAAAAAAAACCAACTAATTTATTTTTTTTTTTTTATTTGAAGAATGAGCTGGAATGAGCCAGAAAGTATAAATGAAACAGCTGAAAATCCTGACCCAGAAGAAGATTTAGATTTGCCAAGAAGGCAGCATGAAGAAGTGGAAAGACCCGAAGATGATCTTGGTCTAACAAATATTGAATTGACAGTTAATACTTCAGAAAATATTGCTGCAAATTCAGGTCTATTGTCTGAATTGGAAGCATCTAATAATGAAAGTGTTTCCAGTAATTTGAATATGAATGAGCACACAGATCCTGTGCACATTGCTGGTGAGTGTACTGACACTAATCCAAGAAATAGTGTAGCTTATCCCATTTATGATCAGGAAAGTCTAACAACAAACCCAGAAGAATGTAAAGATACTTTGAAGATAAATGTTCCAATTGAGAGTATTAGTCACAATACTCCAGATCCAATTAGTGCACAAGGTGCAGAGTTAGATGGCTGCATGGGGATAAATGCAACCAGGGACTGTAACAACTTAGAAAATGATTTGAAACAAACTGCAAGTATTACCTGTGAAAATATTCAGCTATTGTCTAGAAACTTTTCAAGCTTTAGTGGTGATATAGAGGTATCAAACACTGAGGAAGATGCACCTGAAGCTGAGATTGCTGGAATACAGAAAATAGATGACCTTGAAAGGCCCGATGATGAGGACAATTTAGATCTACATCCTGTACAACAGAATTCCAATAATTGCCCAAGTTTTGATGAAACTGTTGTATCCTGTACCACAAATCATACTGAGGTTATAAGTAACATTTCCAATGATGATTCTTGTGAACAGCTTAATAATGAACTGTCAGACTTGTTAGCTCCAGAATGTGATAGAAAAGATTCATCTCTGTTGATTGTTGGTGGTCGAAATAACAATCATGATAACATTCATTTATCTGATCTAAATCCACAATTGCAAGAAAAACAAATGCTCTGTGATAATTATCTTGAAAATTCTCATGTCGATATTTCAATCTCTGAAAAGATTTCTGACTATAATCCTTCTTTGCTGCAAGTACCTGATCAATTACCTGAATTATCTTCAGCCATTCCCATTGTTGCAGTCTCTGTAACTACAAATATTATTTCCAGTGCTGCTGCTCCAGCTGACCAAGACACTGGCATGCGAAACTCAGCAGTTGCATCTACACCAGTTGTTCAGGATCAAATCTCAAATGTCAGTAATGGCAGTCACTCAGATTCTCATGCACAAAACGTAAAAATAGACAATCTCTCTAAAGACTTGGATAAAACATTGATTTCTTCTTCTTTAATTGATAAAAACTGCAGTCATGAAGAAATATTTCTAAATAATGAAGATTATAGTAGTCCAAAGAAAGAGCTGTCTCCCATTTCTACATTGTCCACATCTCAGCAGTCTTCACCCTCCAGCTCAATAGTTACACCAAGTGTTGATGATGATTCTAACAGTCTTCAAAGAAAGTTAGCTTTTGCACTTGATAGTGATGATGAGGACGACCTTCTTCATGAATTGGATGCAGAACTTCTTGCACGGCCAAAAAATAGATCCCCTCTGTCAGCTCTGATATACAGATTACAGCCTTCTGAACAGGATGAGTCAGCAAAGTTATTTAATGGTTTACAAGGCTTTGATGTCAGGCAGCTTCAAATTCATAACAGGCAATTATTAGAACAACTGAAAATAAGAGATCAGGAAATTTCCAGGTATTTATTAATGCTGTTATTTTTAACTGAAATTTTCTTTAAAGTGATTTGGTTATGGAACAAGTTGAAATATAACTTTAGGCACCTTATGTTTTGTTTTCAAATTTTCTAAATGATTTACATTTTTTAGAATTAAAAAAAAATTATTGCCGTGCGTTTAAATTAAAAAATAAATTAATAAGTAACAATAAGGGCTTAATTGTAATAATGGTGTAATTTTAAAAAATGTATCTTCAGATTGACTCAAGAAAATGCAATCCAAAAGGAAGAGATGGCTCATCTAAGCTCAACAGTAAAACAGTGCTCCTGTAAAGATAGTGGAGGTTCTACAACTAGCGCTGATGACCTTTATTTACCACAGATAAAAGAGGTAATTTGGGTAAAAAGTTGGAAAACAAAAATGGATGACTGATGTATGATTATAATTTCATGACAAAACCCTGCTTAGTATTTTTTAAAGCTTCTCTTCTTGCAAGTTGGTCAAAACTGTGTCTCCATTACAGTGAAATCATTTACAAATCTTTTAAACTGTGTTTGTATGACTTTTTCTGAATAAGAACAAAATTATTTGAAAAGAATTATTTTGTGGAGTATGTAGAAGGCTTATTCATTGATATTTATTTATGTAGTTATATACATATTTTTCGATTAGGCTGATTAAATTTTTAAAATTTGAAAAATTACTAGAAATATTGGATTAGAGCAATGTTTTTTATTTGTTTGTAAATCTGCTCTAAAAGTGCCAATTATATTCATTTTTACTAATATCACTTATCATTATCAATTTCATATTTAAATGAAATATAGCCGTCTCCCTCTACATATATATGTATCAAAGTAAAAAATAATTTTTAGGTAGTTATAAACAATCGAATAATAAGATTCATGCTCAACTTTGTTAGCTAAGATGTTTTAGAGCTTCTTCAGTTATAATATTTCTCTTAACATGAAACACTTAAAAAAGCATGCTATGTAAATATTATTATTTTTCAAAGTTGGAGAAAATGATAGCTCAGCAAGAGAGTGAATTAAAAGGATGGAAAGAAAAATTAGCTAACCATGACAGTTCTGCCAAAAAAACAATTATATCTTTACAAAATGAAATGAAATTAAGAGTTGAACAGGTAATTATCATTTTTCTGTTTTTTTTGCCAGAAAGGCTGCTGTCAGAAAGTTTTGGCTCTTAATTAATGTGCTATAAAATTTTATTCAGATCTTCAAAGCCAATACAAATAAGTCAGCTAATCACATTTAACCATTTTTAAAATATCTTTTTAAGATAACAAAAATGTATGAAGAATGTCGTAAAGAAAAGGACACAGTAGTAGTGCGCTTTGCTGAATCAGAAGCAAAGTTTATGGAAGCTAAACGTATGATTGAAAAATATGAAGCCAAAGCCAAGGAGGCTATTAAGGAAAAGGAAAGTATGTCAAATGCTGTAAAGACTGCCAAAGCAGACAAACAGAGGCTTGTAGTGAGTTTTGAAACTAAGGTTAGTTCATTTATAAACCAAAAATTGTATACTGCAACTATTAACTATTAAAGAGCTTGCAAATAGATAGAAAAATATTAAAATTCAGTTATAGAATATTTTTAATCAAAATGCAATTGTTGATTTTACTTATCCCATAATCCATCTAATTATTTGCCTTTATTTTAAAAAAAAAAAAGACATCTTTGTGTTAATTTTATTTTAGTGTTCTGAGGTCAGCAATTTAACTAAAGAGCTTGAAAAGTTAAAGGAAGCTATGAATTCTGGTGAATTTAGGATGAAATGGTTTCAGAACAAGTTAAAAGAGGAGCAGGACCAGCATAAGGTTTGATTACTCTTCATTAAGAAATAATATACATTTAGAAATTCACTATTAATGAATAGCATTTTGTTATGCCGTAGGATTATATTTTCCTTCAAAAGTATCGATAAAGAAAAGTCTAAAAAGAATGAATTATTATTGTTAATGTTTCCAAAATGTAGGAATGAAATGATAGAGTATTATATTTTATTGTTTATCTTCTTAAGGAAACAAAAGCAACGCTAGAAAAAACAACCGTGAAATTAAAAGAAGCTAGAGAAGAAACGGAAATTATTCGTAAAGAATGTCACGCTATTGTAAAAAGATATCAGGTCAGTTATTTTTTATAAGCTTGATTTTTATATTATTACATGTAACTGGTTGTGTTTTGATTAAAATTTTAAAGTAAAGCTTTTTTATTTTGTTTCAAGCTTAATGTTTACTCAACAACTTCATGTTTGATTACAGGTTTTGAACTAGAGATTGTTTCAAATAGTAATTTCAATCCATTTACATGGGTTCTAATCTCTTCATAAAGATTAGATTTTGAGAGGAAAAAAACATTTTATGATAGTGTTTATTATTATTCCTAATTATGTGATGTAACCACTTAAAATTGAAACTTAATAACATTGTTACGAAACAAAATGCAATAAAAAAATTTTTTTTCAGGAATCTGAAGAAATTAAGTCAAACAGTTTAGATAAGGAGTTAAAAATTAAAGAATCTGAATTAAGAACACAGATGCAAGAAAAAAATGACACAGAAGAGGTTGTTTCATTATTAGATTGAATTTTTTTTCAAATTAAACAAGCAACATATATGTAATATTTTAATTATACATGCAATAAGTTTAGATGTCCATGTAATTTGAAAAATTGTTACAATTTTATATATTTCATCCATGTTAGATTCATCAGATGACTAAAAAAGAGTTAGATTCTTTGAAGATCCAGCACAAAGATGTTTTAGAAGAAATTAAGACACTTAAAGACAAGGTATTTTTAACTATTGTTAATATATATATAATTCATTGTAAATAATTCATATTTGTGCCTAGTAAGTCTCTTTACTATGATATGATTTCAAGACAGCTAAATAGAGATTACATTAAAGTTGAACTAGAAACCATATCTTGGCTTATAGTGTAAGTCGTATCTGAAAGTATTTCAAGCCAGCAATCAAAGCAAAGTTTTTTAACATGAAATTTGTTAAAGGTTCACTTTCTTGAAGTAGAGAGACAACAGAATCATCTTATGATTGAAAATTATCAAGAAATTATGCAAAAGCAGAAGGCTGACAATGCTGCTCTCAAATCACTAATCTCCGCCCTCTCAACTCTTGAAGATGATTATAAAAGGTGAGGCGCTCATTCCAGTCTTACACAAGGAACTTATAAATATGATTCTGTTTTATTTTATAAGCAACCTTATAACCTTTTTTTTTTTTTTTGCATTGTTAATAGGGCGCAAGATCTGATACAGAGTCTTGATAAAGATATCACTGAATTGAAGCTAGCTAACCGAGATCTTCAGAAAGACATGGAAGCGTGTAGTGAAAGAGAATCCAAAATGCTAGCCCTCCAATCAGAATTAAGTCGTTCGAATGCGTTAATAAGATCAGAAAATACAAACCTTAGTAACAAGGTAAAATACATGTATAAAACTTATCTTCGTTTATTTACTGAGTAGAAATAGTGTTGATTCCCTTACGAATGTAGTTATTTTTTACTTTATTCTTTTTTTAAAGGAAATTTCTGTTCTTTCTACTTTAAAAACAGATTATACAACAGTCATTAGCCAAGATAAACACAGAATAAACAAAAATCATTTTTAGTCTTTTTTTAATCTCATCCATAGAATGTTAATATACAATGATTTTTTTTTTCTACTGGTTCAGATTAAATGTTTAAATTGGTTTTAATGTTTAAGGTTTATTTTTTTGTCATTGTTTTTTTTTTTATTAGTAAATAAATATTTTTTGGTTGGTAAACAACTTTTTTTTCCATTGAAGTCATCATTGTTAGCTAATGAAGTAGAAAGATTGAAAAAAGAACTGCAAGAATTGGAAGACACTGTTAAAAATTTGGTAAGATAAATTTAAATTATCACCAGTTAGTCTAGATATTCTGTTTTTACTTCGGGACTGAATGTATTAGCTATACAGATATATGTATTAGCTGTACAGATATATGTATTAGCTGTACAGATATACGTATTAGCTGTACAGATATACAAAAATACATTTTTAGCAATAAGTTTGTTTTCACTGACAGTTTTTTTTAGTACAATGGTTAAAATGAACACCCTTGTATGTGTTTTATAATCATCATCATTTGTCCGTTAATATATTTCATCATGGGGCCGACTTTAGGGACACTATCTTGGAAAGGTCTACCAAATTCTTTTCTCAGTCGCCTGATTTTGATAAAAGACACCATATTTTAGAATATTTTAAATTTAAAACAAATGTTTAAATTATGTCAAACAATTTTTCCTCAGAAAGAAAAATATAATGATGAGAAAGTTCAAAAAGATAATGAAATAGAAAAGATGAAGGTCCAGCTGTCAGAAAAAACTAAAGATTGTAAGTGCATTGTATTAAACTTTTTTAAACAATTCATACTGCAATTTAGTAGACAATGTAGTATAAAATGTACTTAAGACAAGTAATGTATTTTTTAAAATTACACAGTTAACTTTGCTTTCTTATGCAGGCAATGATTTCAAACAGAAATGGGAAGATGAACTGGATAACTTAAAAACATTGAAAAGAAGACATGCCAGTAACATAAAAGTATTTACTCTGATCAGTATTCTTATATTTAACACTATTACACTTGTAAAGCTTCAACCCTATAATAATATTTGTCATATGATAAGTTTATTAGTTGATTATTAATTCACAAACTTCTTTTCTAGGGAACTAATTTCAAATTCATTTTTTTATAAGATGTTCTGATAAATACTTAGATTTTTTCCGTTTAATAATCAATATGAGTTACTACATTTAAAATGAGAAAAAAGATACATCTATTTGAAAAAGATCATTTTAAAAACTAGGTTATCGTATTCTCTCTCTTTTAAAATTCAACGACTTTTTTCTTTTATCAATGTCTAATATTTTTATATTTTTTTTAACAGGACCTTACTCGTCAGCTACATCAAGTAAAAAAAAAAATGGAGAGTCTAGAAGGAAAGGGTGATGCTGGCAGTATGGGATCTCGCACAAATTCCAATGGAAGCTTAAATTCTATTGACACTGTTCAACACCCCCAAGTGCAGCAGCAGCCTCAGCAAGTAATATTAAATTACACCAGTGTTAAGTAAAAATTAGAATTCTGTTAATACATCTACCATAAATATAAATTACTATTAATACTGTCGGTGTAGCATACACTGCCCTATCATTATGATTATTGTTTATTTTAAAAAAATAAGCAATCAAACAAAATCATATTTTAGCATTCATTTTTTATTGCTCTTTAAACAATGTGATATTAATTTAGCATCTTTTGCTTTATTTATTACAAAATTTACTTTAGGTAATACACTGCATAAAAGCAAGGGGTAAATTAGCATGTGAACGTTGTTCAAAGAAGTGCTGGCAGGCGAGGGTGGTGGGGGCAGGGAGGTAACTCCACTGCAGTGCGCATGCCTTGCTTGCTCTGGCATATTATAGATATAGACAGATAACTTACAATGATTTTAAATTTTGTTCTTCTGATCTTATTATTTTATGTTAAAAACATTTAAATTTTTCGAAATCATTTATTAGAGCTGCAAGAATGGTTTATATACTTCTCTGGCCAGCCATACTATGTCTCACTATTTGAAATCAAGGAATTCTGGATTTTCTTAAAACGCAGACATGAAGTCGGAAAACAATGGGAGTGAAAGTTGTTCAATGTCTTGCTTGCTCTGGTGTATTCGGGAATTCCGCAAACATGACTAATCTATATACAGATGCGTCTTGCTTGCTCTGGCAAATTATATATGTAGATTTTTTTATTAACAGTTGCTTATTAGTATCACAACAGAAAGATATATAACAGTGATTCTTAAACTATGGTCAGTGATACTCTAGGGGTTTTAAGGGGGAAGCAGAGGAATCACTAATTTGAAATTGTGAGCTAAAAGGGATTGTTGCCAAGTCCCTATTTTTCTAGATGTTAACAAGTCATCCAAATATCGAAATTCCTAAAAAAAAAAGTTTGATAACAATTAATCTATAATCATGTCATCAAGTTATTTCTTTTTTAATCTATTATCCTTCTTCTTTTTTAGGAAACTGTGATAACTGAACAAGTTGAAGTTGATAAGCAAGTTCTAATTGAGAGGATCGTTCGACTTCAAAAAGCACATGCTCGTAAAAATGAAAAGTTGGAGTTCTTAGGAGAGCACATTCAGCAGTTACTGGAAGAGATCAAGAAGAAGAACAAGTTTGTTAACATAAATTTAAATTATTGATGCACTTTTTTTTTTGTCTGTAAAGCTGAATGTCTACATACATGTATGACTGCTCAAGTTTATGTTTATTGGTGCATTGATTGTAGTGAAGAGGGTTCAACTCACCAGTGTGTCCAACCACCTATTTATTTCTCCTGTGGTACCTCCATGGCCAGTACACTTGGCTATCAGTTGGGGGGGGGGGGGCAGATGAAAGAATGGTTAGGGCAGATGATAGAAGGGTTATCGAATCTCATCTTTTCAGTAACTTTACAAAAAAGAGGATTGTTTTGTTAAAGCAGTCATACTTTTTATTATTTACAAAATCTTCAGATAATAACCATATCATCAATTTTTATACCTATTATCATTGTTGCATTCATACTTTCAGTTATGCATGGAGTAACTTGTCATCAGAGTGAATGATGTAGTATTTTGTTATCAGAGTGAATGATGTAAGAACTTATTTATTATTTGGGCAAAGGCAGTAATAGTTTTTTTTTTTTCAATTCTTGTTTTTGTAAATTTGACAGAATCATTCAGACTTACATTTTAAGAGAAGAGGCTGGCACTCTGTCATCAGAAGAAATGGATTCTAACAAGGTATTATAGTATTTCACATTTTTAAAATATTTACATGAAGTTTCTTTTATTGTCAACACAAAAAATTTTAATTTCTGTATATTTAGTATAATCCCAAATACAGTTCACATATTTATCTGTTTTTAAAAGCAAAATTTACTAACTGAAGGTTGTGGGCAAAAGCATCTTTATACATGTGCTGAAGTGATTAATTTCTGTAATCTACAGGTAGATAAAGTTAAAAATAAATGTCATTGTAGTTGAGAACATTTTTCCCAACTAAATTGCAATACATATAAAAATAGACAAAAAATAAATAACAACAAACTACTGTTTTAATGCTTAAAGGCAATTAATTATTTGTTTAAAATATCATTGTTTATAACCTTTATGTGCAAATATCTAACAACATCTGTTAAGAAATAAAACTAAATAGACTTTATCCTTAGCTATGTTAGATACAAACTTATCATTGTAATTGGCATGAGATGATGATCACTTTTATACTAATAAACAAAATGCTTTTTTCTTGTATGAATATTGCAAAATAAATATATACATGTATAATGCAAAATATGCTTCCATTTCTCACAAGATATCAGTAAAGTAATTATTGTCAGTTTTATTCAGGGTCGGTCTATAATTCAACTGACTCTGTATTTACTTTACTATTGGTGTCTGTGAATGTCTTTTAATGTCGACTAACACTAACACTTAATACATGCAGTTGATTCATTTTGTTATAGTTCTGTCTTAAGAAAAGAAAGTGTATTTGACAAAAATATACTTAATAGTTGATCTCTTAAGAAAAGTGTCAAACACATAACAAGTTGCTGTATGAATTCTCTCTGTCACATAAATCTAAAAAATATTTTCCGTAACAAGCCTGCTTTAGATCGTAAGTAAGAGTACTCTTGCCTGCATCTTAATTCAATAAATGTTATAAAAAAATCTACAGTTTTAAATAGTCTCTGTGGTTTAAATAAGAGACTCAAAAGTCTAAAATATAAAATTTTTTTATTAAAATGTTTGTTGTTGCTATTTTTTACATTTTTACAAGATATTGCATTTTTAAATAGTACAAAAAATTATGAGAATATCGGGTCTGTCTTATACCAAAAATAATCTGACTACTGCTCAAACTAGTGAGAGCTATTCAACCAATTAATGATAACCTCAAAGTTGAACTACAGTCTATCTCTATGCAAATGTTTTGCAGGGTACATCTAGTATAAAATAAAATTTTGTCAAAGGAAAAAGAAATCTTTTTCAGCATATATTTACTTAAACTTTATAAACAGATATTATCCAAACTATACTATTTTTAATATGCAGATGTAGAATAAGTAATCAAGGGAGACAGGTTTCTGTTACCTTAGTGAAAATCATTTAGGTTAGTGTTCACCAGTATCTGTAGCCACAGCCTACGATTGCATTCTATGGCTAGTACAATGCCTAGCATTCTTGACATTCCCCGTCAGGAAACCCACATTTGTAACTTGAGTGGAGGAAAGTTAATTGGGCTTGTGAAAATTCCTGGCACTCTTCTTGGTTCAAACCAGGGATTTCTTGTTGGAAATTCAAGAGCTCTACCACACTGTTGTCAGAGACGGATGGTCGTGTTGTAAAGGGCTTGACTGTCTGCCTGAAGGTCCCTGGTTCGATCTCCAGTGAGGACCAAAGGATATTTCAGGTCATGGCCCGATTCCCCACTAAATCTCTCATGATGCCTTCATGGCCATCAGTGGGGATGAAAGAAGGGCACCATAAAACAACAGTCCCATTAGTGGATTATCGGATCTTAGAGATTTTACATCCCATCCTTTCAGGGACTTCACACACACACACACACACACCACACTGTCCTCCCATCACAAAGAATTAATTTTTATGACAAGTGAAAATTAAGCTTTTCTTTTCTTAAGTGCTTGAAAAGTTAAAACTGCATATGCTTAATAGGTATATTTAAAAAACAAAAGAATATTTACTTAATAATGAATATAAACTGAAATCATCACCATGTTTACTCCATCAAATGAAGTTAAACTATTTGGAAACAATGAATGATTTATTAAACCTAAAGAGCTAGTGTTTGTTTCCCAACATGTATATGTAACCTTTGCTAAATGTTTTTTTTTCTAGTATTTTTTCTTTAGTAAAATGTTTGTACTTTTTTTTTTTTTTTTTTTTTACAATTTCTTAACTTTGTTCAGCTCAAATTTCCCTAATTTTGTGTAAGATTGACAAACTGCTACATTTTCTTATGTGTCCAAGTTATATCAGCAATTAGAAATACAATGCAAAGCTTATTGTTTAAAATGTAGCAGTGTAATTAGATAATTAACAACAGTACCCAGTTGTAAAATCAATTAAAGTTAAAGGAAAAAATACTTTCCTTTACATTTTCATCTGCTATTTAAACTTATTTTTTAAAATACTTTTCTTTTTTCAATTTTTTCTTTATTGTGGAAGTAAAAAAATTCATTATAAGCAAAAGGTAAAATCTAATTGAATAAGTTGATATGATAAGTCTCTGTAAAAAAAAATCAAATATTTACATCTGTTTTGGAATATTTTTTTTTATGCTCTATTTTTTTTACTGTCATAAGATAAAAAATACTTCAACTTGTCGGTTTAACAGCATCACTGTTAAAATAATTAGTATCTGTAATCTATTTTAACTACTTGCATGAGATCAAAGTATGCCAATAATTTGGTAAAAAATGGTCGTGTTCATTTAGTGTGCATGCCTGTCTTTGAAATGTCTACATTACCTATTATTAATTCAGTAGTTTATGCAACTGTTATGTTTGCAGGCACAAGTGAATGCTATTTATAAGGTATTTGTTTCAGGGAGGAAATGTCAACTCTGCTTTACTCTAAGGAAATGTGTCTTTTTTTTTCTTCATTAATTTTTTTTTCCAGCTCATTTTTCCGTTTTCTGACTGGGTGAAGCAGTTATTTTACCTATGTTTATAAAAAAAAAAAATTATCTTTCCTATTCATATGTTTGTTGCATGATTTTTTGAGGGGAAGATTGCCACTATACCTTAAATATCATCAGCTAAAACATTTATTTGGCCCAGGTAAAAGCCCATCAGTCATTCAGCTAATTCTGCTTATATATTTTTTTCAATTGGCTTATGCTGATCTTTTTTAACTTTCATTTTATATATGCTTTCATCAAAAGTTGACCTGTATTGTGATTTTATTATTTCTGCAATATAAGCATTAATAATTATTTATATATATCGTTAGTTCATTGAAAGTTTATTTTCAGACAAAAGGCTGTTTATTTACTATTTCACTCCATTTGCTATCTAACTGGTCAGTTGTTTTTAAATCAATACATAACCAAATGAAACCTTCTAAATGCATATTTTTGACATTATCTTAAAGAATTTTTTTAATACATGGATATAAAAGATTTTAAGCCTAATTTTTGTTTTAACAATTAAATCTTAGCTTTTAATAAAAGTTGTATTTTAAAAATGTAAAAAAAAAACCAAAAAAAAAAACAACAACAACTTAAAATGTATTTTACAATTGAAGATAGTAATTTAGTGTTTGTATAATTACACATTTATTTTGATGCTTAGAATCACACAAATTTCGCCTACTGTTTTTGTAGCCAAAATAAAAAGTTTAACTATGAATACATGAGCATCTGCCCCGTAAAAAAAAAAAAATTCAGAGAGATATTTAGTTCTTTCAGATTAGTTTAATACATTCATAATGCTTTCTTTTTTTAGAGGTGAGATTTTTCAACAAAATTATTCTACACAAAAAAATATCTTTTAACATTGTTGTACCAATTTTTTAAAGAGTCTGTTCCATTTTTTTTAACATCTGTCAGAAATTTTCCTTAGAAAGTGTATATTTTGCTTTTCCATGATATTTTTTTAAAATTTATATATGGCTAAACATAGCTTTGCATGTTGTTTTATGTAGTTTATTTGTGTCAAACTAACGCTTGCATTTTTCCTCCAATCCTGGCTGCTAGATGGAAATTCAAAAGGAAATTCAGGTAGGACTTGGAGCACACTTTGGCCTCTAATTTATCATTACCTGGCATCATTATGTTATAGGCCTACATTTGAAATGTAAAGATTAATGTTCTGAAAATTTTTTTTTACACTTGATTGACTAAAATACCTTTGCTAAAAAAATTTTATTTCTAGAGGATTTTTTTTTCTTCTTTTTTTTTTATTTCTTGTTATATACATGTATTTTAAATTTTGTTATTTTCTTGCATGTGGCAACCACTTATGTTTTATTTCTAAAAGCATAAGCTAAAAATATATGCTTCCAGTTATAACAACATTTTTATTCACTATTAACAACAATATCAACATACTTTAAGCCAATAAAGGATTTTTTAATTCATATTTTCAGTATTTTTCTTTAGTAATTATTATTTGTTAATTGGTTCATTATGTTTTTTATGCACATTTACAAATTGTTCATACCTTTTCTTTACTGAGTTTTTTTTTTTTTCCCCTTCATAATAGCATTGCATTGCTAATGTTTGTTTTTTCTATTAGTGATACTAGAAAATAATTAAAAAAAAAACAATATTCAGTACATTTAGTTTTAAAAATATCTGCACATAAAACTCACATGATAAAATGTTGGCAACAGACATATGGAGCAGTGCAGTGCTAATGTAACGTTTATTGTAGTGACAGTCGGCCCCCCTCCCCTCAAAAATATGCAACAATGTCTCTTGATAGCATGAACACGTATCATTTACCTAATGAATAAATATGTGTATGAAATAGTTTGATCCTGATTTTTTTTTAAAAGTCAAATTAATCAGAATAGGGAAAGAAACCATGTCTTTTTTAACAGTCTACTGTTCTGACTGTTAGATATGGAAGATGATACTTATTTAACACCAAATGTATTTCTAGCTTATGTCAAGGCTGGAATTTCTTTTGTAGATTTATTAATCGGATCACTGGATTTTATAACAATAGTAACTAGATAAAGTTACTGCTCAGCTGATAATTCAATATTTTATTCTGTGAATTTTAAATAATTGATACAACAAAACATTCAATATCAGTTGTATTTTTTATTTGTCAGAATATTTAAATTTAATAATTTTTTTGTACTTTGTGATAATAATTGTATGTTTATAATTGTGTCCACTTCAGTCCTTGTAATAATTGTATGTTTGTAATTGTGTCCTCTTCAGTCCTTGTAATAATTGTATGTTTGTAATTGTGTCCTCTTCAGTCCTTGTAATAATTTTATGTTTATAATTGTCTCCACTTCAGTCTTTGTTGGCACGTAAAGGAGGCATCATGGCTTCAGTTTACTCTGTGCATCAGCAAGATGGCACCATGACCTTGGATCTCTCCCTGCAGATTAACAGAAAGCTTCAGGCTGTACTTGAAGATACACTTCTCAAGAACATAACACTTAAGGTGTGATTGCTTCAATATGTCTTGTCATTAGCATAGAAAACTGTATTTAAATAAACTCCTTTTTATATGCCATAAACAAGTTCTGCGTAGATCATCACAAGAAACAGTAAATTTTAGTTCATAATTATACCAGCAATTTGACTCTTAGCCACCCAGCCACACAAAATATTTATGAGAAAGGTTTTCAGTTGTGATTGTCTCAGTGACAACCCTTCCATTATTAAGGATGTCATTTAGCTCACATTTCACAATACTTTCTGAATTCAGTCAAGAGTTCACCTTGCTTTTAGCTCCCTTATTTCAATAGGTTTTTAGAGTTTAGAACATTTCTGATTTTCTTTTTTGCAGGAGTGGGCAACTGCAATCTTAACAGCTGCATGCAGCCTTTTAAAAAAATATTTGCAACCTTCATAAGCGCAGCAAGAAATAGTGTAGTGTGGCCTTTAAAACCAATCCCAAGTGTGCATAAACATGTGCACCAAGAATGACACACAGTTGCAACTTATGGTAATTTCATGACTCACACTCTTAGCACACAATAGCATAGTTGGGGGGGGGGGCATTATGAACTGCTTCACCAAACTTTCTTTTTTTGTAAATCCATGTACATTCTGTGAGTAATTCTAGATAGTTTTCAATTATTTCTGGATTATTCTTTGGAAAAAAAGTTGGCAGCCTAGTTTCATCTTTCATTAAAACATGACACTCTTACTACTCTATCATCATTCATCAATAGGCACTGTGGACAATTTCTGTTTTTGGTTTAGACTGTTAAAGTCATAGTCTGCTTCTTTATGGTGATGATTAAACTGAGAATGAAGGGTTTTTATTGTATCCTGCAGTGGTTTGCTGGCTGTCTAAAGATGAAGTCATAAAAAAATCTTTGAGCCGAAATAGCAGATCTAAAAAAAATTTTCATGTTGAATGTAAGCTGCATGACATCTGTTTCACTTGATCTATGCATTCCTTAGATGGATATCTTTTGCAACACTTGAATGAACAAACACCTTCAAGGCAAAAAAAAATAACAACTGTGTGACCAGCAGCATTCGATCAAAGCATTCCTGCATAAACTTAAACTGTTCAAATCAAGCTGAAAAAAAAATTGTTCACTGTTAAGACAAGACTGAAGACTCCACACAATTAACTTCAAAAACCTTTAATACTTCAAAGTACAATAGTCAGCATGAACACAAAACATTGGCATCTGCCATCTTGATCTCTCTCACTTACTACACATGCTCACTATGTCACAAAACACACAACAACATACTTACCTCTTTTGTTTGGTTTGACTTCCAAACATCTTTTACAGAAATGTGCTATGATGACTTAGATTATGTCTTCATGTCTTCACTTTACTCATAGGTCGAGACACAATTTAATTGCTTCCTTCAGTACAAAATCTCACACTGATACGAGATTTTACCTGATATGTTTCAAATGGAACTTCTAGAGATCAATGAAGATCTCACATCTTGTAATGGCTCATGTTGCAACCAGCCGATCTAGTTACATTCTGGTGGAGCCCTTTGTTTAATATCCAAATCTGATTTTAGAGTCATGCTCATCAAACACTTGAATTTTTTGGCAGCACATACATTTGTGAAACTTATGTTATGCGTGCTCACTGACATCCATTTACAAGATCATTTGTTTTTAACAAACTATGCTCTACCACTTTATCTACAAAGGATGAAGCTTAGGATAGTCATTAGTAAGAAAATTTAAATATATTCCCTTCGATTTGTTTCTGTCTAAGACTATGCATGTATATGCATGCCTTGTGGGCATTTATGGGATTTTAATGGGAGTTTTTTTTTTAGGGAATATTGAGGTCGCCAAAGTGTGACAGAAAGTTAAAAAAGCGATGCAGAGGCGGGGGGGGGTTAAAATTAAGAAGTATTAAGGTTTAACAGTGTGGAGGCAACCTAAAAAAGCTTAACTTAATAAAAAATTCTGTATTCTTTGTTACAATTTCTTGCAGGAAAACCTGGAACATTAAAGGAGAAGAAATTGCAAGGCTTTCTCAGAGTAGAGGGACCAGGTCATTATTGGGACCTTCAGCATCTTATCAACAAGTGCAGGCTTAACATGTAACTTACACCAGAAGTGCCTCTAGTAGCACAGTTGCAAACAAACATTTTGGTTGAGGCCAGTATTCTCTGTTTATGATTTTAATTGTTAATATAATGTACTATTGTCAGTTTATTTTAGTATCCAACTGTGTTGTTTACTATCATTAGTTAAACAAGTATGCAACTAAACGGAAAAGAACATTTTCAGTATTTAAATAGGTACATAATCATTATTCGAACTTTGTCAGAAATGAACTTCTTTTTAAAAATTTCTAAAAATTAAAGATTGAACAGAATACAATGAATTTATTCATAATGGGTTTAAAGCTATTTTTCTTTATTGAATTTATAAACAGGCTAATCCTAATACTGTTTTCCTTTTATTGAATTTGTTGTAAATCTGTGTAATTCAAACTATTTTTTCTTAAGACAAAGTGTGAAGGCTAATGTCTGAGAAATTGATTGTTTTGTTGATGTTTGCCTAACTCTTCCTTCACATATCTTTGATGCAATCCCATGTCATTGAGTAGATCTACAGTTTACAATGGTTTGTTTTTTTTTGCCTGCCATAT
>JAGDYQ010000073.1:3021994-3030854 GCA_021962125.1 Bulinus truncatus | reverse complement strand
CTTTTTGTATGACGTTAAAACGGAAACTACCCAGTGCCACTGTTACCCTTTGATCGTATGATGTACAATGGACTCCCAGTGCCACTGTTACCCTTTGATCGTATAATGCAGAGGTTTTCAACCTTTTTTACCCTGCGTACCCCACAGACATACCAAGCTCGGGTGGCGGACCCCTAGAGCCTAAGGCACCCTGGCCTCGACTTTTCGTACCTCAGGTTGGGCCCTAATATGTCTTGTTAAGTTTGCAGATGTAATCTACTCAGCCCCGTAGCGTGAAAATTATACAGGAGGGGTCAGGCATTCTACAGCAGGGGCCAGACAATAGCAGGGGGGCAGGTAATACATTATACTAAGTAGAACAAATAAGCAGGGGGGCGGCCCCCCTGGCCCCGCCGCACGCTACGGGCCTGAATCTACTTAAATTCTGCTAAAAGGTAGGTCTGGCCTAAGTTACGCGCACATCATGTAAAAGTCATTTTACATACGAAAATAGCTATCTATCCAAATAATGAAACACTAACCGAATATTTATTCCACTGGTATGTCCGTTACAAAATTTTCTGTTCAGTGGTAAGGCTGTGCCTGTTTTGTCCAAACAGGTTGGTATGTGTGATAAATATTTGCGCATTTCATGTTCAATAACTCCGCCAAGGACGGTCCCAAGCCCGGCTGAAAAAGGAGGAGGGTTGGGCGTGCGGCTAGCAACCCCACCCTGTTAAAAAACCCTTTGCTACAGAAACACGAACTAAAGAAAAAACAGATATTTCAGTCCTGGGAGAAGAAGGTTCTTCATCACGAAGACTCATGAAGCTTAGTTGTGGTGAAAGCCGAAAGGAAGCCACAAAGCCGACTACCCTTCTGACAACCAGGAAAACCACTATCGGCACATGGAATGTCAGGACCATGTATGAGTCAGGAAAGATGGCTCAGATAGCAGCAGAGATGGAGAGAAACAAACTGACCATTTTAGGCATTAGCGAGACAAGGTGGACACAAGCTGGACAGAGACGACTGTTATCATGGGAGATGCTGCTGTACTCCGGACACGAAGAGAATGATGCACCACACACACAGGGAGTTGGCCTCATGCTGTCCAAGAAAGCACAGGGGGCACTGATTGGATGGGAAGCACACGGTCCGAGGATCATTACTGCCTCCTTCCGTACCAAGAAGAAGATCAAAACTAATATAGTCCAGTGTTATGCACCAACAAACGACAGTGATGAAGACGACAAAGACCAGTTCTACAGCAGAATACAGAAGATACTTGAGACCTTCCCTGGAAAAGATGTAACCATCCTCATGGGAGATTTCAATGCAAAGATTGGGTCCGAAAACACAGGTTATGAGCAAGTCATGGGCACACATGCTCTGGGAACGATGAACGAGAATGGGGAGAGATTTGCAGACCTGTGTGCACTCAATAACATGGTCATAGGAGGGAGCATATTTCCCCATAAAAGAATCCACAAGAATACATGGATATCCCCGGAAAAAGTGACAGAGAATCAGATAGACCATTTTTGCATTAACAGGAAATTTAGAAGATCCCTACAAGATGTAAAAGTGAGAAGAGGGGCGGATGTAGCGTCTGATCACCATCTGGTTGTAGCGAAATTGAAACTGAAGCTGAAGAGATATGAGACAAGCACGGCAGACAGAAGAGTAAAGTACAACATTAACCTTCTGAAAGATCCTAAGTTAAAAGAACAGTTCAACTTGGTGCTGAAGAACAAATATGAAGTGCTCCATGAACTGGTGGAAGAGGAGTACAGTGTATCAAATGAGTAGCAGAAAGTGAAAGAGTCATTAAGATCAGCATGCCAAGAGATACTGGGGCCAATGAAACACCATCAAAAAGCGTGGATCACAACTGATACCCTGAATAAGATAGAGGACAGGAGGAAGAAGAAAGCAACAGTCAACAACAGTAAAACTAGATCAGCTAAAGGCAAAGCTCAAGAAGAATACACGGAAGCACACAACAAAGTGAAGAGAAGTATTAGGAAGGACAAGAAAGACTATGTGGATGGATTGGCAGCTGAAGCAGAACAGGCAGCTTACAGTGGAAACATGAAAATGTTATATGACATAACAAAGAGACTTTCAGGGAGGACCAACAAACCAGAAAGACCTGTCAAAGACAAGCAAGGGAAAGCTATTAATGAATTAGATCAGCAGTTGAATAGATGGGCTGAGCACTTTGAGGAACTCCTGAACAGACCAGCACCACTGAACCCCCCTGTCGTTGAACCAGACAAAGCAGATCTGCCAATCAACTGTGTCAAGCCAACCAAAGAGGAGATCAGAAAAGCCATCACTCTGATAAAAAATGGGAAAGCAGCTGGACCAGATGACATCCCAGCAGAGGCACTAAAGGCAGACCTCAATACGACAGTGGAGATGTTGTACCCACTCTTTGAAAGGATATGGGAGGAAGAAGACGTACCAACAAACTGGAAGGAAGGATATCTCATCAAGCTTCCCAAAAAAGGTGACCTTAGCGACTGCAACAACTATAGGGGCATCACATTGCTATCAGTGCCAGGCAAAGTCTTCAACCGAGTCCTTTTGGAGAGGATAAAAGACACAGTCGACCCACAGCTGAGAGACGAACAGGCAGGTTTCCGTCAAAACAGGTCATGCACAGACCAGATCGCAACGCTCCGCATCATAGTTGAGCAGTCCCTGGAGTGGAATTTGCCGCTATACATCAACTTTATTGACTTTGAGAAAGCGTTCGACAGTGTAGATCGAGAAATCCTCTGGAAACTTCTTCGACATTATGGTGTCCCCTTAAAAATAGTTAAACTGATCGAGAAATCATATGAGGGTATGTCCTGCAGAGTTATCCATGGAGGGCAGCTAACAGACAGCTTCCAGGTACGAACAGGAGTCAGACAAGGATGCTTGCTTTCCCCATTCCTTTCCCTACTGGCCATAGACTGGATTATGAAGAAATCTACCAGGGAAGGAAGAAATGGAATTCAATGGACTTTGCTAAAACAGCTGGACGACCTGGACTTTGCAGATGACCTTGCTCTCCTTACACATAGCTATCAACAGATGCAAGAGAAAACAAATCTTGTGAATGCCACTGCAAAGAAGGTCGGCCTTAGCATACTCACATCTAAAACCAAGATCCTGAAAATTAACTCCACCAGCACAAATGCAGTGACCCTAAACGGAAGTAAACTGGAGGAAGTAGAGTCCTTTACTTATCTGGGTAGCATCATAGATCAGCAAGGTGGCACAGATGTGGATGTCAAAGCAAGGATCGGAAAAGCAAGAGCCGCCTTTATCCAGCTCAAGAACATCTGGAATTCCTAAAAGCTGTCTCTGAACACCGAAATTCGCCTGTTCAATACCAATGTAAAGTCAGTCCTATTATATGGAGCTGAGACCTGGAGGATTACGAAGACCACCACTAAGAGAGTCCAGGCCTTTATCAACAGCTGCCTTAGGAAAGTTCTCCAAATACGATGGCCTGACACCATCACCAATGCCAGCCTCTTAGAACGAACCGGCCAAGCTTCAATAGAAGAGGAGATCAGGAAGAGAAGGTGGGGATGGATAGGCCACACATTTCGAAAGCCGGCAAGCAACATCACTAGGCAAGCATTGAGTTGGAATCCTCAAGGAAAAAGAAAGAGAGGTCGTCCTAGAAACACCTGGAGGCGAGAATTTGAAGTGGACATCACCAGGATGGGGTTCAGCTGGAAGCAGCTGGAGAGAATGGCTCAGGATAGAAGTCGCTGGAGAACTTTAGTTGGTGGCCCATACCCCGATAGGAGTGACGGGCAATGATGATGATGATGTTCAATGTTCAGTCTGGACCTGTACTTGGTCTTTATCGCAGTAACAGCAGATAATGCAATGTCACACAAGTACTTCGTAGAAAATGGTAGCAGGACATTGATGGCTTTGTCAGACAGCAGCGAGTTCTCCTGGAAACATGCTGGCCAGAACGACGACAGTGGCAGTCTGCTGAACTGCAAGCGCAGTGTCCTGTCGGACGACAATTCGACCAATTGTTCTTGTTCAAGACCAGTTAAATCGGTTAGCCCGCATTCAAAGGGATTTCGAATCCAATAAAATGGGCTGACATCGTTGGCACCAAAAATACTGATGAAAGTAATATGACAACTGCTGTAGCCGTTTTCTTTCTCGTTCGTCTTCGGCTGCTTGATCATCAGAATCTTCCAATTTCTGGTCAGTTTTCATCTTCAGAAATTAATCCTCGCTACTAGGTATCACAACTACATGTTTTATTAGTTAAACATTGTGCGTTATTGTGATGATAAGTGTCTGTCTTCACTTCTCTGGTAGCGATCGACACTTTATCTATTCATGGACATCACTGATTGATTTAAACTGCCAAGTCCTATTCATGTAGGCCTACTTTATGTGACGATTACACAAAATATTATTTCAAAATATAAGTACCATGAAACTATACACTCCAAGATACATATTCACTGAAACATCACTACTCTATCCCGTGGGCTGCCTATTTTTGTCGAACTGTATGTCTGTAACACTCTGTTCTCCTCCTCCCCTCTCTTTCTCTCTTCCAATCTCTATACCTATCAAAAGATCTGCTAACTTCTTTTATAAGACCCTAATTACTGCGTCTTGTTGTCTCTGAGTGGTCCGTCCCTCATTGGGGATATTGTTATTTCAGTCAAAACAGCAGTAACCCTGAACCTTTGTAATTTAGTGACAAACTATTTAATTAACTCTCATCCCTGAACCAATGATCCATATTCTTGAAAATACAATGATCAACCTAGAAACTTTGGGACACTGATTCTTTGTAACATTTATCAAGCCCATGTGGAAGTTCGTCGCCATACATACGATACCAGACAGTAGATAATTAGCTTATCGCAACATTTATCTCTTGAAAACACAAGGGCGATGTGCCTTGCTTTTAATTCCAGCCTAACCAGGTCATCTTTTTCCCAGGTATGTGTTACCTAAAAATACAAACTCTCTCTAAACATGACCGACATTGTAATCTCATAGTATCTATGGCGAATTTCCGCCCTTCCAAAGTATGTTATAAAAACATTACAGCATGATCAACCAGACTATTTATCGACAATACACACACTGTCGCACTGGCGGATGTTTTAACAGTGACGCCGGAGCTCAGCAAGTAAGAAATATTGCCAAGATGAGATGACTCAAAAACTCACTCTCACTACATAAGTACGTGGTGTACGCACTCTAGTTCATATTTCAGACGTAGCATTAGGAAATACTAGCGGAGTTTTCAATTCTGCACATTGTTGTCTGTACCTGAAACATTGGCATAGCTTGTATTTTTTTTTTTGTTTAGCTAAAAGCTAAACAATCAACAAAACCAAGAAATATTTTATACGAGAAAATCCCTAATTTCATTGATTTGCCCACGGACCCCTTTGAAGTTCCCCGCGGGCCCCTGGGGGTCCGCGGACCACAGGTTGAAAACCTTTGGTATAATGTACAATGTACTCTCAGTGCCACTGTTACCCTTTGATCGTATGATGTACAATGTACTCCCAGTGCCACTGTTACTCTTTGATCGTATAATGTACAATGGACTCTCAGTGCCACTGTTACCCTTTGATCGTATGATGTACAATGTACTCCCAGTGCCACTGTTACTCTTTGATCGTATAATGTACAATGTACTCCCAGTTGAAACAATAACAACTAAATAAAAATACTTTAACTCAATCAATTGTATTTCCTTATATTGGGATGTCATCTGTCATTTACTTTGTTAAATTGTTGACTGTTTTTTGATGGCGTCTCAAATTTGAGGCCAGTGAGACAGATGTTGCTGTTTATTAGTCGCCACTCTTCATTAGTCACTATTTTATGTGTCATCTCCAGTGAAAACGTATTTGTTTCCGGTCATAAAAATGTTTTGTTAGATAAGAAAGATAGTTTGTCAGCGACCTCACCCTGTTATGGAGAATTCGTTAAATAAACACACACACACACACGCGCACACACAAATACACACAAACACAATATTAATCCAAAAGTCCAATTGATATTTGTTGAATTGATATTTGTCGAATTGATATTTGTTGAATTGATATTTGTCGAATTGATATTTGTTGAACTGATATTTTGTCGAACTGATATTTGTCGAACTGATAATTGAAATAGGCAATGGCTGGGTCCAGGGCTGGAGTTAGACTTGATAAGGCCCTAAGCTATTTGAGATATGTGGCACTTTATGCCGAATATTTGAATGTATAGGACTATCGCTCACTCGGACAAGCTATACGTATATCTGGCTGGGTCAGCTTTATGACATCTGGTGTTGAGACCCAGACAAACGGTCGGTGGGGGGGGAAGTTTAATGGACACCATCCACTGCAGGAATATAATACACGATGTTTGTCGTGGACAATAGAGACTCATGTGGCAGTGACAGTGGTCGATTTAAATGTGTAGCCAAAGCAAGTGTTGCAAGTGCATCAAGCAAATGTTCCGGTTATCTCAGTATTTGCAAGTGCATTAAGCAAATGTTCCGGTTATCTCAGTATTTGCAAGTGCATGAAGCAAATGTTCCGGTTATCTCAGTATTTGTAAGTGCATCAAGCAAATGTTCCGGTTATCTCAGTATTTGCAAGTGCATGAAGCAAATGTTCCGGTTATCTCAGTATTTGCAAGTGCATGAAGCAAATGGACCTGAGCATTGATGCTGGTCACCTTATGATAGTATGAACATGAGATTTAATTGAATAAATTGGCTGATAGTGTGAGCAGGATATTTAATTGAATAAATTGGCTGATAGTGTGAACACGAGATTTAATTGAATAAATTGGCTGATAGTGTGAGCAGGATATTTAATTGAATAAATTCTACAAAATTAAGCTGTGATTGAATAATTGTTGTGTAAGTGAATGGATTATAGGTAAAACTGGATCTGTGACTAACTGGATTTCAGCGTGGAACCTGAGATTTGATTGAATAGATTCTATATAAAACTGGATCTGTGACTAACTGGATTTCAGCGTGGAACCTGAGATTTGATTGAATGGATTCTAACTTGTTACTTTTAGCCCGTTATTAAGTGAAAACACAATCAAAGATTCATGAAGTGCATTCAGAAAAAAAACCCAGAACACAATCAAAGATTCCTTAGGTCCATTCCGAAAAAAAATCCAGAAATAGACTTACTCTAAAGGTGTACTTGACCAAACTTTCAGATCCCTGTTGCCAAAACTTCTAACTTCAAATTTATCAAATTTGATTCACAAGAATCTCCAGTCGCGACACTTCATGTGTGACGCGCGCCCAACCAGGTTTAAAAAAAAAAAGACATGAAGACGACGTTTGAAAATGAGACAGGAAGATTTCATGTCACCTCCCGTCGATTCTTTTAGTTGCTGCCCCTTTTGTGAAGAATTTAATTTTAATAGAGCGGAACACGGTGTTGACTATAACATGAACTGTAACACAGACTCCACTACGCCTTCCCTACGCCTCTCCAACGCCTCCCCCACATTTCCTGAAGTTGATGGTCACAGCAGGAAGACAGGGGAAAATCGGAGATTTGATATTTTGGTGGCGGGGTAAATGGGGGAGGGGGGGAGACATATCGTTCCGTATGTTATTTGATCACACAATTAGATCCCTCTTTGTGTATGTATTAAATAAATCAGTGATACAGCTGAATATGAACAAGTGTGTTGTAATTTCCATTTGTCATGTGGTAAAAAAATAATTTAAAAAAAATGTATGTTTAACTTTATATTTCAAGAATTAAAACAATTTTTAAAATGGGGGAGGGGGTTACATTGTACACTATATCCCATTGTGAGGCAAGCAATTCATCAACATAACATGTATAGCATTGCACAATATATCCCATTGAGAGGCAAGCAATTCATCAACATAACAAGTATAGCGTTGTACACTATATCCCATTGTGAGGCAAGCAATTCATCAACATAACGTGTATGGTGTTCATGAACTACAACAACAAACACTAGAAAATATGTAGCTTAAAATGCAGATGATTTTTTTTATATTACACTACTAAACATATTGTGCACAATATCGAAAGAATAATAAGTAACTCGATGACTTTTATAAATTAAATAAATGACCGATAGAAAGAAATAAGATAAGAAACTGGTTTACTTTAGAAAGACATATAACTGAATGATGTACAAAGACATATAACTGAATGATGTACAAAGACATATAACTGAATGATGTACAAAGACATATAACTGAATGATGTACAAAGACATATAACTGAATGATGTACAAAGACATATAACTGAATGATGTACAAAGACATATAAATGAATGATGTACAAAGACATATAACTGAATGATGTACAAAGACATATAACTGAATGATGTACAAAGACATATAACTGAATGATGTAGAAAGACATATAACTGAATGATGTACAAAGACTTTAAGCAACGATCTATCCGCCGATAGCTCCACGTTGCTGACATCCACTCCACAATAAACTCTCTGTTAACTCAGTTGCTGTACGTGTAGTTCACGTGAACTTCAGCAATCAATATGTCACTGTGTGGCTGCAATTAAATGGCTACAAATGATGACGTGGGAGGTGGGGGGAGAGAGAGAGACCTTATCGAATATTGTTTTATTAAGCTGATAAAATCCTTTGTGTCGGGTTGAGACCAAACTCTTTAAGTCATGTCCACTTGGTCAAGGTGATAGCCAGACATCAGAAACCAATTAAGTTTTTTGTGTATATTTGTATAATATTGTATATTTGTATATATGTAAGCTCTGTGTCCCTTTAGACTGAAAAGTGTGCTGAGAATAAATAAATGTATTTTATTTGGACGTCAGTTATAGAAATA